>WNGS01005071.1:0-19667 GCA_020271785.1 Procambarus virginalis | reverse complement strand
ACTACATTCAAAAGTATGTGTGACCTATTAGTGCTTAATTATTATGTTCTATAACACCTAAACAACATATCTGTGCAGTTATGTAAACAATACACACTTAATATAAAAGTAGCTGCATGTTTTGTCACCATAATGTATCACTAACGCGAGTAGGTAGCATCCAACAGCATAGTGCCCACCAACAACACACCAGCCACGCAATGACACGTCATCACTTGCTCAGATCCTCCTCCCACCATACTGTTTTTTTCCTGGTATTACCCATCTACACCACATATATATAATCATCTACATTTGTTTGTTCACCATACTTACAACTATGCTGGTATGGTGTCCAAACAGCATGCATCTACCACTATACACTATGACCAGTCACACAGCAGCCATTAGACGACGGCCACCCGTCCGTACGTCATACCTACGGGCTGGTGACACTCCCTCCCTCCCAACCAACACCTCCTACAACCTCCTCACCAAAGGCTCCTCCCAGACATACTGTCTGTGCTGGTGATACTTACTCTATATTTCACGTTAATATAATAAAATCTGCATTTGTGTTTCACCTTAACAACTACTAACTTGATAGGAGTAATCCAGCGAATAACAGAGATGGCCCCGACAGGAGCTCGCAGACGACGCTACCATTCCTCGTTCACCACGAATACTCCTCCACACCATACCTACACACATTGCTAATTCTCACCAAAATGCTGCTATTTCAGAATCCTTGCATAATCTTGTAAATGAACATATTTTCACAAGTTTAATATTGATAAAACACCTAATGGAAAGTCATTTCAGATTCTTAGATGACCAAACAATGGGCAGTGTCCTGTAATAGTGCTGTGAACAATCTTGAACAGCATTGTTCACTGAATATCTGAACATTGTCGTATCACAGTCATCATCACACTCAAGCTCTTCTTAACTACATACCTCACTAAATTAATTGCCAGTTACAAACATATCTTGTATTTTTAAGCGATCTCTGTGGATCACACTGAACAACAAATGCTTTTTGGTTTTTTGTTTTCTCATGCCTGCGATGCACCACCGCGTGGCTCCTCCACCATTCTACTTGAGGGCTCCACACCCGGAGAGAATGTTTACCACACGATTAAACAACAAACACATCACTTTATTAAGACCCTGCAATGAGCTGATGTGTAACCTCGTGTAGCTTACGTGACTTTTAATCTTACACAGTATGTAATGTCTTTAAAATGTAATAAATATACACACAATGTGCACCGTATAGAGCCAGTTAGAACAAAATTGTATAAAAGGCCCATGTCGTGTATCTACAATTTGCAACTTGTTTAAAGTTTAAACTGCTAGAGGATATTCCATCTGTCCTAATTTATATACATTAACAATTGCCACATTATAAAACTTCTAGCTAGCAGACAAGCAGTCAGGCTGGGAGCTCAAACCAGTCAGTCGTTGAATGTACGGCTAACACCCAAAGAACACTACACCCAGACCCAGTCAACCACAACAAATGTGGGGTGCCAGATTCCGCCTAAGCAGGAGAACCCGAAGCGTGAGGCTTGTCACCACAATCACACACAATCGAGCCCAATTCCCTCGACCCCCGATGAATAGGGACGTGCCAGTAGTGTTGATTATGATCCGCAAAATCATCCAAGACCTCGCCCAGAGTGAGCGGACATTAGTACAATGTAGTCATCTGACAGGAGGGGCAAATGTATCAAAGCCAGTTCAATCTGGAAGATCATAAGAGTACCGGAGGATCGAACAATCCACTTTCGGGACGGAAACAGGCGGGAGACCCACCGAAGAGATTAGGTCGTTTCAACCACATCCAAATGCACCCCCTACGAGAGGTACTTGACGCAGTCAGCCATGGCGGGAGGGTGAAAGCATGCCTCAAGGCTCCTGAACCTCCCAAAGAAGACGAGACAGCATACCAACTCCTCCACCGCACCCAAACACACACCCGACGAAACTCAAACAAATGTTAGACACCGAGCAGCAAACCAAAGCAAGTCCACTCTCCCACCACCCACTGCATCAAAGGGACCCTGTGAAGGACAGTGACCCCATGGAAGCCCAGACTTCTGAGAGAGTGAGCACAGCACGACCAGTCTCGAATGAATGTGTGGGAACCGCTCACTTGACCCAGTTTGCTGGCACCAACAGAATACCTAACTCGCACCAAAAGCTGCGCAGCCCTCCTCGACCCTGCGTCCGAAGGCCCCAGATCAACCCCCCACCCCAAGACAACGCAATTAAAACACCAAAAACAGGATGGCAACTCACAGACGAAGCCAAGAAAAAATGATAAACCGTACGACTATAGCCATACCGAATGAGACTCCATTGCACAAAACAGCAGATACAGTATAGAAAAAAGTAAGGAGGTTGGGCTAGATGATTCAGGCCGGCTCGTTTTTCTCCCATGGAGAGTGGACTGTGTCGGCAAATAACAGCTGGGCTAGTTTCACAAAATTTTGATACACTTTGTTTCATTGTGGGGGGAATTCTATCGCGCACTCGGGTCCTCGGGTCTGATGGAGACCAGGTTCTGGCTTGTCGTCCCAGTAGGACCAGTAGAACTCTGTGGACTGCGATGCAAACCGACAGTAACAAAAATCTACGCGTAAACAACAACCCCCTTTATTTTTAATGAGTGTGATATCTTCAGGGAGCCCGACGGCTCTCTCAGAAATCAACTTTGGCCAGCCACTACAGAGCAAACTACAAGAAGTTATAAACTTTTTATAGCATTACAGACACTTTGTTTCGTTCTTCTGAGACAGTTAAAAATATAAAGATAAAAAACCAGCGTTGAATGTAATGAAACACCATTTTCTGGGTGAGCCATGGAGGCTCCCTGAGGCTATCCAAACTGACATGTGCCATATTAGTTTGGTGTCATTAGTTGCGGGAGTTCTTTATGCCTACCGAGACCAGAGCCAGAACCTGGCTCCACTCAGAGGCGCACAGGGACCAATGGCCATTATGAGTACTCTAAATGTGAGAGTGTGTTCATGTCTGCCATTGACCGGGGTCAGGCACACAAAAGGTAGGCAGGACAACAACCCACAGGGAAAAAACTAAAACCAAACGAACGAGCGTAGAAACCCTACCAAGTCCCAAAGAACATAAAAACAATCATCTATCCTGCCGCGACCGGTCGAACAGTGCGCCCCTCCCCATCCCCCTGAGGGGGCGGGGGGGCCCGGACCCACCTGGACACGAACACCAAACACACCAACAACCCCAACCCCAAATTGCCACGGGCAGACCTAAAAGTACCCACCCACCACCACAACACGCTGAGCCATCTGCCTTCATTTTGGAAACATAGGTTCTCAAAACCAACTCAAAACCCCCGCCGACCAGATGGGAGTAAGGGTATCTGGGGATCCTCCCGGGCTCAACCCAGAAAATAGTGTTTCAATACATTCAACTCTGGTTTTCTGTTCCTGAGCCCCTATGGCTCCCTGGAGATACATAACCAAAGAAAAGGAATAAGAGGGACTTACCCGGAAGGCGGCTGCCACAAACTCCTCAAAAGCGAACCGAGACAAACTGGCTGCAACAGTAACACAAAGCAACACAAAACACCGAGGACCAGGACGCATCACAAAATAACCGGTGGCCAGGACCCTGTTCGGCTTCCAAAATCAACGCGCCCGAATATGAGCCCAGGACCACGTTACCAAACCGCTCACCATAAGCTGCAACTTCCGACGTCCAGGGGATATATATATATATACTGTAATATAAATATGAGAGATAAATATGGAATATCAAGAGAAATATTGTGTATGAAACTGGATGGATTCAAAAGGACAGTATTACTGATGGAATGACTTGGTATTTCAAGTACATTTAAGCTATATCTTTTAAAGGTTTGGTCTTCTGACATCATTACTCCTAGATAGATTACATTACTTTTGTTCTATAGTGTGATTTGATTCAGTTTATATATGGTTTCTGTTTTTATATTTGTTTTCTGTGTGGAATCCCGTCCACTCGAGGCTATCCAAACTGACATGTGCCACATTAGTTTGGGGTCATCAGTCACGGGAGTTCTTTATGCCCACTGGAGACCAGAGTCAGAACCTGATCCAGTTCTGAATCCACCCAGAGAGGTGCAGCGAGCAATGGCACACTGCGGCCCTCCCAGAAAACTCCCTCCTTACCCGAGGCAAGACAGGAAGCACAAGACCCCCCAACATACCCCAAGGGTGAGAATAACACCAAGCGACGAAGCCCTCAAACGGAAGTGAGACACAAACATCCCAGGGAAGAATACTCTGAAACGCAAGGGAAGTACTTACCGGGCATCTAGGGAAGGTAACCCTAGGTGCATGCAGCCCAGCGTACTGAGAACACCTGGCCAACACACCACCACACACAGTTGGCACAGCCACAAAGGCAAAATCCAGACAGAAAAGCGAGGCCAGAGTGACGACTGACCACCAGCCACATCAGTCAAGAACTGGGGTGGTGAGCTGCCTGTTCACCTGAGGGGGCACCCCCCTTTCCCCCCTTTCAGGGGAAGGGGAGGCACTAACAAGCGGGTGTGCTAGCTGGATGATGATTTGCTTGTTTGTTTTCTTTTGGGGGGGGGGAGTTCTTTGGCTCTGTTCAGATGTAGGTTGCAATTTTTACCAGTTGGGGGTTTGTATTGTTTCACTTATCTTTCTTGGTTCCCTTCCCAGTCAATGGCAGACATGACACACTCTACATTTAGAGTACTCATAATGGCCATTGGTCCCTGTGCGCCTCTGAGTGGACCAGGTTCTGGCTCTGGTCTCCGGTAGGCATAAAGAACTCCCGCAACTAATGACACCAAACTAATATGGCACATGTCAGTTTGGATAGCCTCAGGGAGCCTCCATGGCTCACCCAGAAAATGGTGTTTCATTACATTCAACGCTGGGTTTTTTCCCATAGCACAGTACCTGTAACTTATTTTCCTTAATCATATTACTGTATTATCTGTGGCCCATTGAAAGACCCAATTTATGTCAGATTGGAGGTTTGCCATGTCTCCTATATTTTCTACTTGCATGAAAATGCTAGTGTTATCCTGCAAATATTGATACAGTACAATAGATTTTATCCTTGTCTGTGTCTGATATGAAGATGAGAAAAAGTACGGAAGCAAGTACGGTACTTTGGGGAACTGAGCTTTTCATTGTGGATGATCTGGATTTTACTGTTTTGACTATTACACTCTGGGTTCTGTTCCATTAGGAAATTAAAGATCAATCTATGTATTTTGCCAGTAATTCCTTTTGAGCATATTTTGTGTGCAATAACACCATGGTCACATTTGTCGAATGCTTTTGCAAAGTCTGTGTATATTACAACTGTGTTTTGCTTGTCTTCCATGGCATTTAATGCCATGTTATAGTGATCTAGTAATTGTGATAGGCAAGAGTGCCCTGTTCTGAACCCGTGTTGCCCGGGGATATGTAGATGTTGTGATTCCATGTGATTTGTAATCTTGCTCCTTACCACTCTTTCAAAGATTATGATGTGTGAAGTTAGAGCTATCGGTCTACAATTTTTTGCATCTGCTTTACTACACCCTTTGTGAAGTGGCATACCAGGAGCATACCTGGAGTGGGTCTCAGGAGTTTTTCTTCTATTTGAGCCCGACCTAAGGCCAGGCTTGACTTGTGATAACTTGGTCCACCAGGCTGTTGCTCAGAGTGGCCTGCAGGCCCACATATCCACTACAGCCTGGTTGGTCCAGCACTTTTTGCAAGAACTTGTCTAAGTACCTCTTGAATACATTGCGATCTCCACTGTTTTAAGTACAGTATGTTAGGGATGACACCAGTATCTAGACTCTGTCTCCAAAAGATGTTTAGGGCCTGTAATAGTAGTATTTTGCATTTCTTCATGAATATAGAATTCCACGAATATGATCTTGGTGCAGAGTACATGGACATGCTGTCTATGGCTACTTTAAATTCAAATGAGGTAAGGGTGACATCTGATATATGGTTCGATGTTGGGTGTCACATTCATGAAGAATTCATTAGATCATTGATTGTCAGTGTTCAGAAGTTCACTGGAAACAGAACATATTGACATCTCACTTATTTCTTTGTTGTCATCTGCGAAAGTTCCATCACCCTCGTGCAAGGGCCCAATGCTGGATGCAGTTTTTGTTGGAGCTTTCGCATAGGAGAAAAAGTATTTCGGATTCTGCTTTATATCACTTTATGGCCTTTTGCTCTCCTTGCCTCTCTTAGATTTTATGCGATTCTTTCAGCTTGAGCTTGACCATTTCTATTTCCCTACATAGCCTTCCTCATCATTGCTGGGATAGAGTGGAGCATTTGAGATGTTATGCTATCTATTTCTTCGCCTATAGAGGGAACAATGATCGTGTTCCAGTTTGCATCTTTTCTGTTTTTTTTCTTAGTAGTATAAGCCGTCTACATATTTCTGGCGCTACTGTGCCTATTTCCTCGAAGCACTGGTTTAGGTTTCCATTATCTAGTTGTTCTTCCCAGCATAGTTCTGTGAGGTCTTGCTTTATTTATTCCCAGTTAATCACTTTGTTATTAAAATTGAACTTGCTGAATTCTCCTCCTCTTGGATTTGAGATTGGCTGCACAGGTCTATTGCCCATACTCGTCTGAACTTCAATTAGGTTGTAATCTGAATAATAAGTATTTGTAAACATTATGTCCCTAATCAGCTCATCGTTGTTTATAAAAACAAGGTCTACAGTATTTTCATTTTTAGTTAGCTCTACTATTTGCTGGTTTAACCACTGTGATGCATCGAGTTTATTGTGAAATTCAACCTGTGCGCATGAAATAAAGTTTCTCCCAAATTCTTTTTTCTTTGTAAAATGATTAATTCCCTTCCCTGAACCCAGGGATATGATGTGAAAATAAATACCAACTTCCACTTTGGCTATGGGGACATGGACAAGGTGCGCTGTGACGTCATCAGGGGCTGGTCGCCCATGCATGAAGCTCCCAGACACGGTCACGCGGGCCATTCAAGCCCCACATGTTTCCACAAATATATTTTCAGTAATTTGTTCTATGTATTTCCAATGTGGTTTTATTTGTTTTTTTTTTTATCGTATATGATACATATTTGTGTCCTTTACAATATGTATACAGTAGAATGTTCATAATGTTCCATGGAACTGTGATACATGTGTCAGTAATGTGTCCACAATAAATTTTTATTGTCATAATATTACTTGTTAAAAATTCACTAAAATTACAATATGTACAGTTTCACACACTACACAGTAACACACTGTATTACACAGTACTTCGGAAGTGAGTAATAATCAACGGAGTAGTTCACAGTGCACAGCGCGACTTCGCTCTTGTTGCACCAGGTACAGATAGATTTTCGCATCCTGTTTCTTTGTTCTGTGTGCTTGCAAATAATGCACTTACGTACATCCTTGGCTTTAGTACCTGTAAGTGGTATGTAGCCAAGCTTGTAAAGCGTAAGGTAGTCTTGAAAAGATTATAGGAAAAGATCAATTTGTAAGGTAGTCTTGAAAAGATCGCTTTGTAAGCTCCCACACAGGAAGAGATTCAACCACCCTCGAAGAATGTCCGTTAGTCTGGAAGAGATTCTGGCATTCTGGAAGAGATTCAGCCAGCCTCAAAAAGTGTCAGTCAGTCAAGAAGAGATTCAGCTCTTCTTGAAAATATCTATGGAAAACACCACCATGGAAGTCGCTAACACTGTTCATCTATGCTACTTGTATCAGATGCATCATCACTGAACACAGAAAACAATTCATCTATGTATCATCTATATAAATTGGAGATGGCATAGGAGGGCAAGGGTGGCGCTCAGAGCTACAACTGGATATGCTCACTGTATCGTCCTCATAGGTGCTGTTTCACTTGCATCTGACCTTTGTGTTAGGTCCTTATTGCGCCTAGCTTCACCAATATTATGACCCTTATGTTCTTCAAACAATAAGGTTTAAATTTCACCGACAGAGCGTGATCTTTCAACACCGCGTCGGACAGGTGTTTGGGAGCCAGAGGCACGTGCGCCACCCATGGTTGCTCACGCAGTACTAACCCAGCCAGCAGCCCTAGGGCATTCTGGAAATTTTTTCCAAGATGGCTGCCTCTCACTGGAGGTTTTAAGAGTCCATTTCATACACAACCAATAGCGCACACATTTAGAATGGATACGAAAAAATCGAAAAATAGTTTTCTCGGTTGGAGCAGTTTCCCACTGACCAAGTTTTCTCGGTTGGCGCAGTCCAGTGGTTAAAGCAAATCTGTCACACATCTGCAAGAGGTCATTTGTGTAATTACCTAGGTGTAATTACATATGTGTAGTTACAGGATGAGAGCTAAGCTCGTGGTGTCCCATCTTCCCAGGACTCTTTGTCGTATAACACTTTGAAACTACTGAAAGTTTTGGCGTCCACCACCTTCTCACTTAGCTTGTTCCAACTGTCTACCACTCTGTTTGCAAAAGAAAACTTTCAAATTTTTTTTGGCACCTGTTTCCTTAACTTGAATCCGTGTCCTCTTGTTCATGATGTTGCTGGTTTCAAGAATTCCTCCTTGTCAATTTGGTCGATTCCTGATAGAATTTTGTATGTGGTGATCATATCATTTCTTTTCCTTCTATCTTCTAGTTTTGGCATGTTTAATGTCTGTAGTCTTTCCTCGTAAATCTTGTTTTTCAGTTCCGGAAGCCATTTTGTAGCATTGTAAGGTACGGGATTGAAAGCCGTACCCTAGAGTATTGCTAACAACACCTGCTCTTCCTTTCTTATAAATAATGGGAGTGCAGGTGTCTATATAGCTATATAGCAATAATAAACAATTCTAACTACATGGGACAAGAAATACACCTTGGGGTACAATTTTACAAAAGGGTTTTTATTTAACAATACCAGATTATCTCACACCGATTAGAACGGGAGGGGGGGAGGTACTTAGACCCACCACAGGAGTGACACGGACAAAGGCCGGGGGGGGGGGGTTCCTTATGTTGCCTATCAATCTTTGGCAACATAAGGACCCTCTGAAGAATTTTCTGCGGACCAAATTTTAAAATTTGTTGAAGAGTCACTTTTGGATAATAATTTAATGTACTTTGCACACACCTCAGAAGGCAACTGGCACAAGGGTCCACACACAACAGTTTAAGCATCTACAAACTGGGACTTAAGGTCATTATTATATTCTTTTTCTTTTATACTAATATTTATAGGGAATTTATTATATATATTATATATTACATATATTATAGGGAATTATATTATTTATTATAGGGAATACATCCCTATACATGTCATACACATTTCCCAATAGTTCATTTTTATGTTTTATAATGTTTTTATAATGTTATAATGACTGTTTTTTCTGCATTTAACACTGTTGTTTCCTCTATATTTTCTTGCATTGAATCTGCTTTAAAACCGTTTTATCACTTTTGTTTACATTGGTTTTAGGAGATGACATTTTCCTGTTAAGATGATGCTCTGTATATCTGCAGGATAAAGTACCAGACTGTTTTTCCACATTTACCACTGCTATTTCTCCCTACACAGGGTCTCTCTCTCTAACAGCATGCCACTGTACCATTTCCAGTTTCTTTATTTGCTTCTTGAGATTTGGGTTCATACAACTGCTGCATATTTCAGTTTTGGTCTCACAAAAGTCATGAACAGTTTCTTTAGTATTTCACCATCCATATAATTAAAAGCAAGTCTAAAGTTGGAAAGCAACGCATATGCTCCTCTCACAGTGTTCTTTGCGTGTTCNCGCCTTGCGCTCGACTGGTCGAGGTGGAGGTTCTGTACCTCTTCCTCTTTCCCCGGTTCAGCTGTTGCTCCAGGTCCTGACTCGCTTAGAGACTTACCAGGGGAGAGTTGTCCTTCTGGCCCCTTGTGGCCGGCCCAGCCTTGGTTTCCGGTGCTATGTTGCTCGTGTCCAACCCGAGGGTTTTTCCGCGGCTCCGCCTCTTTCAGCAGATCGGCCGGTGCGTCACGTGGCTGGTTCGATCTTCTCCTCGAGTCTTCGCGTATGGTATTTTTTACTCGAGTTTATCATCATCTCTATGGTGATCAGGTGGCCTCCTTGTTGGTGTCTCACCTGCGGGCTTCATCTCGGCGGCAGTATGAAGTTTCCTGGCGGTCCTTCTCTTCTCTTTTTGCGTCTTCGTCGTGTTCATTCCTTGTCTGTTCGGGTGGTCTTGTCCTTCCTCTCGTGGTTGTTTCAGGACCGTCATCTTATGCCTAACACTGTCGCCTCCTATCGTGCGGCGCTGGCGGAGCCGCTTCAGCTTGCTTTCGGTATCGATGTCACGTCTGCGCCGTTTCGCAAGCTGTCTCGTGCTTTGTTTCACCTCCGGCCTGCTCATGCGCCGCCTGAGCCGTCCTGGTCTTTGGACAGGGTGCTCGCTTTCCTTTCGTCTCCTCGTTTCGTTGTGGCCCCTTCGGTCCAGGATTGTTTTTCCAAGGCTCTTTTCTTGTTGGCTTTGGCCTCTGGGGTCGGGTCGGGGAGCTTCATGCTCTCCTCCGGCGCAGGGGCTTCTGCTCTTTTGGTCGTGGTGATAGTTTTGTTCGCTTGCAGCCGTCTCCTTCTTTTCTGGCAAAGAATGAGACTGCTGCGTTCCGGAGGGGTCCGTGGGTGGTTGATGCTTGGTTGGTCAGGCCGGGGTGCATCATGTTTTGTGTCCGGTTGCGGCGCTTCGCCGTTATTTGCGCGCCACGGCTTCTGTGTCCGGGGACGCGCTCTGGGTTGATCCGGTTTCCCTTCTTCCCTGTTCGCGGGTGCGGGTCTCTCAGGTCGTCCGCAGGGTTATTAAGTCCAGCCAGCCTGCGGTCTATCCCCGTGCCCATGACGTTCGGAAGTTCGCGGCGCTTGCTGCCGTCTTTGGGAATATGTCTTGGTCTGATATTCGGGCGCGGGGTTTTTGGCGGTCGAACAGGTCCTGGCTGCTCATTACCTTGTCAATGTTCCTGGGCCCCGGCGGGCCTGTGATGCTTTGGGTCGGCGGTTGCAGCCAGTTGTCTCGGCTTCGAGTTGAGGAGTGAGCGACGACCGCCTCCTGGATAAGTCCCTCTTTTTTCCGTCTGTGGGTAGTTAACTCCGGGGAGCCGACGGGGCTCCCCCCAGAAAACCAGCGTTGAATGTAATGAAACGCCATTTTCTGGGTAAGTCCCGGAGGCTCCCCGGCATCCCTCCCTCCCTCCCTCCGGTCGGCGTTTTTTTCGCGTTTTTGACATCCAGCCTCAAGAACTGAGGTGTGGGTAGCCGGCGCGGAGGGTCTGGGGCTCCCCCTTCCCCCTCCCGGGGAGGGGGGAGCTGCGCAGACAGCGGCGCGGCAGCGTGTGACGTCACACTAGTTTGCTCGTTTTTCTTTGGGGAGTTCTATCCACTAGTTCGGCTTTTGGTAGCAATTTTAACCAGAATAGGGGTTTGTTTTGGGGCGCTTACCTTTCTGGGTGCCTGTCCCGGTCGATGGCAGACATAGAATGCTTCCAACCACATGGGGGCTTCTATAGGCCATTGCTCCCCTTGCCTCTCTGAGGGGGCCCGGTTCTGGCCGTGGTTCCCGGTAGGCCTAAGAACTCCATACACATGGCTGATGCCAAAGTCTGACATTAGCATATCAGCCTGGGATAGCTCCGGGGAGCCTCCGGGACTCACCCAGAAAATGGCGTTTCATTACATTCAACGCTGGTTTTTTGCTATATTTAGAATGTGTCCCTGGAAATTCAGGTTATCGATGAGGATATCAAAGAATTTACTATCAACTTTACTACTGATTTGTATATTGTTTATTCTTAGATTAATTTCATTAGAGGATTTATTACCAAACAAAATATAGAAAGTTTTGTCAATGTTAAGGGGGGAGTTTGTTAGCAGTTATCCAAAGATGGACTTTACAGTATTTAGTTCAGTATTCACAGTGACATTTAGAGCAAGCGGGTCAGGACTGGAGAAAATGAGAGTTGTGTCATCAGCAAATATGATTGGTTTGAGGTGTTGAGAGGCATTTGGAAGGTCATTAATGTAGATGAGAAAGAGGAGAGATCCAAATATGCTGCCCTGTGGAACACCAATGTTTATAGGTAGTGTCGGAGAAATGGAATTATTCACATAAACGTACTGGAGCCTGTCAGTAAGGTAGGACTGAAGGTATTGCAGGGAGTGACCTCGGACTCCATAATGATGAATTTAAGAAGAAGGTTTTGGTGATTGACAGTGTCAAAAGCCTTACGTAAGCCCACAAATAACCTAACAGGGAACTCTTTTTTATCAAGAGCTGTATGTATCAAGTTAATCATATTAATAAGTGTATCATTAGTTCTTTTATTGGGTCTGAAACCATATTGGCAAGAGCTAAGTGTATTGAGTTTGGCTAGATAAGAGTAAAGCTGCTTGTAGATTAGTTTTTCAAATATTTTTTACAAGGTTGGCAGAATGTAAGAGAGAGACCCTTGTGTAGGGAGAAATAGCAGTGTTAAATGTTGAAAAACAGTCTGGAACTCTGACCCCTTTCAGATGCACAGAGCATCATCTCAACAGGAAAATATAATCTCCTAAAAAAAAAATGTAAACAAAAGGGATAAAATGGTTAAGAAAAAGCAGATTCAAGCAAGAAAATATAGAGAAACAACAGTGTTAAATGTAGAAAAACAGCCTGGAATATTATAAGACATATAAATGAAGTATTGGGAAATGTGTATGACATGTATAGGGAGGGGAACATTATTGGAACCAGGAGAGAGGGACATGTGGCAGCCCCTGTCAGTCACTTGGGAGAGGGAGACAGTGAGAACCAGACAAGTGTTGTGGATGGTCTCCAACATGATAAGTGCAGTATTATAGAGGTTTATAGCGGTGCTTCCCCTTTTCTTTATGAGTTAGGGATAGGAATTTGTGGAAATAAGGATTTTTAAAAACCCTGTCTAATTACCTAAGTGTAGTTGCAGGATGAGAGCTACGCTCGTGGTGTCCCGTCTTCCCAGCACTCTTTGTCATATAACGCTTTGAAACTACTGACGGTCTTAATCTCCACCACCTTCTCCCCTAACTTGTTCCAACCGTCTACCACTCTGTTTGCGAAAGTGAATTTTCTTTTATATTTCTTCAGCTTCTGTGTTTAGCTAGTTTATATCTATGACCTCTTGTTCTTAAAGTTCCAGGTCTCAGGAACTTCAAGAACAAGAGGTCACAGATGTGTGTAGAGAGAGTGGTGTGTTGTTAATTCAGTTGTGTGTCACATGGGGGGGGGGGTTATCCACATTTACTTTGTATATTCATTTGTAAACCCCAGACCCTTTGTACTGACCTATGAGGAGTGGAATAGAGTAATGACCTTAAGTCCCAGGTTGTAGAGGGAGAAGGACCCTCCCCCCCCCTTTTTTTGTCTGTATCAATCCTGGTGGAGGATCCAAGTAACCCCCCCCCCCCCACTCTTCTAAGAAGTGTGAGGAAATCTGGTATTTGTTAAATAAAATCCTTTTTGTAAAATTGTACCCCAAGGTGTATTTCTTGTCCCATGTAGTTAGAACTGGTGACTATTACTATATAGACCCCAGCACTTCCATTATTTATAAGAAAGTAAGAGCGGGTGTTGTTAGCGATACTTTAGAGTACGGCTTTCAATCTCGTACCTTACAAGATTTTTTTTTCTTTTTTATTATTTTCTACCACAGACATGGCAACACATTTTACAAGAATTGAGATAGGTCTGTAATTGTTAACAGCAGTGAGATCACCACATTTGTGGACAGGGGTTTCTCTCACTTTTTTTTAGAATATCTGGAAAGGTTTGGAGTTGAAGTGATTTGTTGAAGAGCAATGCAATGGCAGGAGCTAGAAATCTGGAGGCTTTATTGTAAATTAGAGATGGTACGTATCTCATCAAGGGCGTTTGACTTAGTTTTAAAGGAACAAATTACCTCATTCACATCAGAGGAATTAGCGGGAGTTAGGTACAGAGTATCCAGAGTTACCTGTAAGGTAGTCTTTAATATTAGTGAGTGAGGATGGAATATCATGAGCAAGGGATGTACCAATGGATGAAAAGAACCTATTGAATTCAACAGCAGTGTCTGAGGCCGAGAGCACACCATCGTCATTGGATAGAAGAATTGGTTTTTTATTCAAAATCTTTTTTGAACCTAATATTTGGGAGATAGTGCTCCATGTTTTCTTAATATTGCCCTTAATTTGGGTAAATTTATTTTCTTAGTATTTTATTTTGGCTCTTCTAATTATTTTAGATGGCATGGACGAAAAATCTTTGAAAATTCTTTGGAGACAACTCCTAACCTATACTTCTTTTCAAGGTCATGTTTTTTATTAATAGATTTAAGTATACCCTTTGTAAGCCATGGAGTGTGTAGCAAGTACATTATCCCAATAATATACTCGCTCCAAACACATTAACCTAATAAGAGAAGCAAAGCTCTTCTAGGTACTAATTATGGAACTCAAACCTTTCCCTACTTCTAGTTAATATTCCTGTCACCCTTTGGAGAATGGTGAGGTGTTGCCCGATCATATAAGCAGCAGAGTAGCGAATAATAAGTAGTCTACTTTCAAGTGTGGTCTAGAACAGACACTTGCAAGATACTGTACCGACTCAGTACGCTCAACTCACACCATTGCTCGCCAAAGTATTACCTGCATGCTTTTGTATACTCGACCAAATATATATATTCTCTTAGTGTTTGTGTTTATTGTCACCATACTTTACGTAACAATAGAACCGTTACATTGGTGACCCAGTGAGTGAAAAGAACACCTAGTTGCAAGCTAGATCTTCGTCATGGATTTATCATGGTTTCCAGCATACAAAACAGATGAACCAGAATTTTGGTTCATGCAGATGGAGACTATTTTCGACTACCATGAAATTACGACTGAGAAAGCCCGATATGCCTGTACCCTGCCAACACTTCCATCGGAGGCTATGCACACTGCCTCCGCTGTCATCACTGCACCATCACCAGACACCAGGACATACACCGCATTGAAGGCCGCTCTTCTACAGGCAGTGATGAAATGCCGAATTCAACAAAGGGACCAACTCCTCATTGACAAAAGATTACCAGACAAAACACCAGCCCAGCTTCTGCAGCATATTCAGTATGTAATGCATACTGCAACTGGCCCAGCCCCCAGCGTGATTGTGAGATCACTCTGGATATAACTCTGTCCAAAATAATAAATAGATAATAAATAAATATGTTTATTCAGGAAAGGTACATACATAAAGTGATTTTACATAAGTGGATTTATAGATAGAGCTAGTACATACAATGCCTAAAGCCACTATTACGCAATGCGTTTCGGGCAAAGACAAAGACATTCGGGCAAAGACAAAAGACATTCAACCGGCTCTATTCAGTATGGCTGACGACACCCCATTAGCCCAGCTGGCTACACTGGCAGACCGGCTTCATACGACGTTTGATAATGCTACGCTGTCCCACCTCAGTAATACACAGCAGACTACAGACACCCAACAACTCGACGTCCTCCAGAACTGGAGTTTCTTCCACCCAGGGAGGACGTACCACACGAATCAAGTATCAGGATCTAGGCGACAGCGAAAACACCGAGGAGAGCTTTGTTCTTACCACCAGAGGTTCGGATGCCAAGCCCACAATTGTAGGGCTCCTTGTTCCTGGTCGGGAAGCTACTTCGGAGGGGACTGTTAACAGCCAGTAATCCCGCCATTTCAAACACTACACTGCTCTACATATCTGACATCATAACCAAATGCCGTTTCCTCGTTGACACAGGTGCAGCAGCTAGTGTGTTGCCTCCCCCACTGGTAAAACCGACCCGAACTCCTGGTTTGGACTTACGGGCTGCCAATTGTATGTCCGTCCGTACATATGGGACCTGTGCCCTGGTTCTCGATTTCGCCTCTCTGGGTCGCTTTACGTGGACTTTCCTCATAGTGGATGTGGAACAACCCATTCTTGGATGGGATTTCCTGCAACACCATCGACTTATTGTGGATCCCGCAGGTGCAGCACTTCGAGCCTTCCCTAGTACCTCTACACAGGTTAACACCGTCACCCCAGTCACATCTACTGTCTTTATTTGGGTATCTTTTTTGTACGACTGAGACCGTTCGCACACCAGTGTCTGTCCCCCTTTTCACCCCTTCCTGTCCCACTCTTGTGCATGTCCAACCCATGCTAGGGTCATTCAGGGGTTCCACCTTTGTTAGTGTTATGAGGTGTGGGGGTTGTGGTGTTGGTTTCTGTACTCGCCTGGTAGGGCTCCTGGCTGTGCTTGCAAGGTTTTGCACTCTGGTTTTTGGGTCCCGCTTATCTGGTAGAACTTGCGGGATAGTACCAGTGAAGTGCAGTGGTGCTATGGGCACCATCGGGGAACACTGTATATCCTTCAGAGGTCTGCAGTTGTTCAAAGACCTACGTGCGAGCATACGCCTTCTTGCTGGAAAATTACCTTGGGGTTTTCCTTGAGGTGCTTCCGGGGGCTTAGCGTCCCTGCGGCCCGGTCGTCGACCAGGCCTCCTGGACTGCTCATCCTGGCTGTTGGACGTGGCTGCTCGCTGCCTAACGTACGAGTCACAGCCTGGTTGATCGGGTATCCTTTGGAGGTGCTTCTCCAGTTCTCTCTTGAACCACCCCGTCCTCGCAACATTTAATAAGTCGTTCTTGCCTTATTAGTTGGGTGCATGGGTGACATGCTAACCATCGTTTTCCTTTTCGGAACTTCATGGAAAACACCGACCTTCCTTACCCTACTTAGTATGTTGAAATGAGCGTCTTTTGGTTTCGTAATTACAATTGTTACTTACCCTATTATAGGTGTAACTACGCTGAACACTGTGGGGGATTGCCAGTTATGCCCCTTATGGTCCATCCGTGGACTTCCGGGGCTCGCTAGCTTGCTTTCGAATTAGTTATGGCCATCCTGGTTGTGGGAGTCTGTGGGCCTGCAGGCTGCTCCATGTGGCTGCCTGGTGGGCCTCCCTCTGGCCAGTCTAGCCTGGCCTCGGGCCAGGCTTTGGGTGTATGTGAGCTCCCAGTTCCTTATCCTGCCGCTTTTGAGCGGGGTTTCTCCGCCTCGGTCGCCTGGTATGCGGGTTCCTGGGCCTGCTGGGTTCTGTCGTGTCTCCGTGGGCCCTGTCTGGGGTCTGTCTGCTCCATTCTCTGCCTTTGCAGAAGCGAGTTGCTCTTTACCTGTGGCAGGTTGCGGTGGTGCCTGTTGCTACTACACTGCGCGTGTGCTTTAGTACCGTGTTTTGCGGTGGCGTGTCCTTATTCCTGGGGTTTTTATGCTTCTGCTCTTTCGTACTGTCTTACCCCTGTCGTTTTTCCTGGCATCTCCTTTTGTCTGTTTTGCCTGCACTTGCTGCTATGTTGGGGGGCGTGGTCGGTTTCCACCACTTCCTTGCTTGTGCGTTCCCTTGTTTTCCTCCTCTGCCGCAGGGGTGTTCTATGTGTGTTCCTTGGCTTCTTGGGCTTTTTTTTTTTTTTTTTTTTTCGGCCTGGGTCCTGTGGTGTGCTTCTTTGTCTCTGTCTGTTGCAGTTGCTCGTACCTCTTGGTTCGGGTACGGTTCTGGCGGCAACCCGTCCACCTTCTTTGGTTTCCTTGCTTGCCCTGCCAATTGGGTTTTTCGGGGTCTGGCGATGTCCCGCGTCGGACCCGTCATTTCTGAACTCCTGGCAGGTTTGCTTGCTTGGAGTTCTTCTGTTCGGCAGTTAGTTTCGTTCATTTATTATGCACCCCATACCCATCTTGTGGGCGGTAGTGGAAAGGGTTAGAGGCACATAATGGGCTCAGGGACTGAACCCCACACTTCATTTAGCTCAGCAAGTTACAATCTTGATGAGCTAGTTACAAATTCAATAAGTAGTCACATCAACAATGGGTTCGAGATCGACCTCGAGTACAGTTCTAAATTAAGCAACTGACATGTGAAGTGCTGGTGTCAAAATTTATATGTTTGTCCTGCACACCGCCCCCCTCCAGTGGCAGCGGTGGATAGGTTACAATCACTCAGTTGCTACCTACTGTTAGCAAACTGGGGATGTTTGGCTACAATTTCTGGTGGCAGATCCTTTTGAATGAAATCTTTGCACATCGCTGGAACATTGGTTATAGAATTGTCTCTAACTTCACGTATCTTTTCGCACTCCATCACATAGTGACAGAGTGTGTGCGAATAATTTTGTTGACCCAGTTTACATTTGGTCAGGTCTCCATCGACAGATGATGAGACTTCCCGGAGATACTTTGGGATGCTGGTCGGCAGACGTTCCATCTGTGCCACCTGCGTTCGGTGGTCGCGCCCCGAGATCTTCTTGCGGCTCCGCCTTTTCCTGGCTTTGGGGGCCTTGTCGGGGCTGTTTCCGTCTGCCTCGTGGTCTCGCCTCCACTGGTGGTCGGTGTCCCACCTGCGTGTTTCTCTTGGCGGCAGTATGGGGTGTTTTGGCGGTCCTTCCTTTTCCTGTCCCTTCTTAGGTGGTTCCTCTTGTTAGCGTCGGCTTGGTTTTTGGTGGGGTTGGGGGCCGTCGTCGTGCCACATACTGTCGCCTCTCTTTTGTGCGGCGCTGGCGGGGCCGCTTGGCTTGCTTTCGGTCTTGGTGTTGCTTCTACTACACCGTTAGTACGCTGTCTTGTGCGTCGTTTCCCCTCCGGCCTGTTCGTGCGCCGCTTGCACCATCCTGGTCTCCGCTGTGTGCCATGGCGTCTGTGTCCGAGCGCGTTTTGCGTTGATCCGGTTCTGTTCTTCCCGGTTCGCCTGTGATGGTGTCCTGGGTTGTCAGCCGGTTCTTGCGGCTCGGCTGCCTGTTTCTTACTCCTGCCCGTGATGTTCGTGGCTTTGCTGCTCTCGCTGCCGTCTGGATGACGTGTTCGAGCAGTCTTTCGGGCATGGATCTTTGGTGTTCGTTCAGGGGCCTTGCTGCTCGTTGTTCTTGTGTTGTTCCCAGTACTTTCCGGGGCTGTGGCGCCTTGGGTTGGCGTTGCTGCCGGTTGTATCGCTTCCAGGGGGAGGGGTGCGTGGTGTCCGCCTCCCGGTTCCGTCCCTTTTGATCTTCCTCTGTGGGTAGTTAGCTCCGGGGAGCCGACGGGCTCCCCCCAGAAAACCAGCGTTGAATGTAATGAACGCCATTTTCTGTGAGTCCCGGAGCTCCCCGGCAACCCTCCCTCCCTCCGGTCGGCGTTTTTTTTTTTCGCGTGTCTTGACATCCAGCCTCAGAACTGATGGGTGGATAGCCGGCGTGGGAGGTCTGGGGCTCCCCCTTCCCCCTCCCGGGGAGGGGGGAGCTGCGCAGACAGCGGCGCGGTGACGTGTGACGTCATACTATTTGCTTTTTTTTTTCTTTGGGAGTTCTATCCACTAGTTTGGCTTTTGGTAGCAATTTTAACCAGAATAGGGGTTTGTTTTGGGGCGCTTACCTTTCTGGGTGCCTGTCCCGTCGATGGCAGACATAGAATGCTTCCAATCACACGGGGGCTTCTATAGGCCTTGCTCCCTGCCTCTCTGAGGGGCCCGGTTCTGGCCGTGGTCCCCGGTAGGCCTAAGAACTCCATACACATGACTGATGCCAAAGTCTGACATTAGCATATCCCTGGATAGCTCCGGGAGCCTCCGGGACTCACCCAGAAAATGGCGTTTCATTACATTCAACGCTGGTTTTTTTTGCA
>WNGS01005070.1:32586-51586 GCA_020271785.1 Procambarus virginalis | reverse complement strand
AACTCATTTCTGGCCTCTTTGTATGTATTGTCATTTCCTTGTGATCTGTGTTTCTCTATATCTCCCTCCATGTTCTTTGGCTTCTTCTCTTTACTCCCAGACACTGTTGAACCATGGAGTAATGCTTTTCTTGCTGCCACTAACCCTTAGTGGTGGTATAAATCTTTCTTCAGCTTCTTTAAGTTTGTCCGTTACGCAGTCCATCAGGTCCCGGTGTTGATTTTCCTCAGAGTTCTCTTCCCCATTCTGTGCGTCTCGGAAGTTTCTTGACCGTGTGGTCTAATGTTGTGTGTACTCACCTATTTGTACTCACCTATTTGTGCTTGCAGGGGTTGAGCTCTGGCTCTTTGGTCCGCCTCTCAACTGTCAATCAACTGGTGTACAGGTTCCTGAGCTACTGGGCTCTATCATATCTACACTTAAACTGTGTATGGAGTCAGCCTCCACCACATCACTTCCTAATGCATTCCATTTGTCTACTACTCTGACACTGAAAAATTTCTTTCTAACGTCTCTATGGCTCATTTGGGCACTCAATTTCCACCTGTGTCTCCTAGTGCGTGTGCCCCTTGTGTTAAATAGTCTGTCTTTATCTACCCTATCATTCCTCTGAGAATCTTGCATGTGGTGATCATGTGCCTCCTAACTCTTCTGTCTCCAGTGACGTGAGGTTTAATTCCCGTAGTCTCTCCTCGTAGCTCATACCCCTCAGTTCGGGTACTAGTCTGGTGGCAAACCTTTGAACCTTTTCCAGTTTAGTCTTATGCTTGACTAGATATGGACTCCATGCTGGAGCTGCATACTCCAGGATTGGTCTGACATATGTGGTATACAATGTTCTGAAAGATTCCTTACACAAGTTTCTAAAGGCCGTTCTTATGTTAGCCAACCTGGCATATGCCGCTGATGTTATCCTCTTGATATGAGCTTCAGGGGACAGGTCTGGCGTTATCAACCCCCAGGTCTTTCTCTCTCTCTCTGACTCTTGAAGTATTTAATCTCCAAATGATACCTTGTATCTGGTCTCCTGCTCCCTACACAAGCTTCATTACTTACATTTGCTTGGGTTAAACTCTAACAACCATTTGTTTGACTATTCCTGCAGCTTGTGTCCAGGTCTTCTTGAAGCCTCAAGCTGTCCTCCTCTGTCTTAGTCCTTCTCATAATTTTGGCGTCGATCAGCAAACATGAGAGGAATGAGTCTATACCCTCTGGGAATCACTTACGTATATCAGAAACAGGATAGGTTCGAGTACAGAGCCCCGTGGGACTCCACTGGTGACTTCACGCCAATCTGAGGTCTCACCCCTCACAGTAACTCTCTGCTTCCTATTGCTAAGGTACTCCCTTATCCACTGGAGCGCCCTACCAGTTACTCCAGCCTGTTTCTCAGGCTTATGCATCAGCCTTTTATGGGGTACTGTGTCAAAGGTTTTCCGACAGTACAAAAAATGCAGTCCGCCCATCCTTCTCTTTCTTGCTTAATCTTTGTCACCTGATCGTAGAATTCTATTAAGCCTGTGAGACAATATTTACCCTCCCTGAACCCATGTTGATAGGTTGTCACGAAGTCCCTTCTCTCCAGATGTGTTACTAGGTTTTTCTCACGATCTTCTCCGTCACCTTGCATGGTATACAAGTTAAGGACACTGGTGTGTGTGTGTGTGTGTGTGTGTGTGTTTTGTGTGTGTGTGTGTGTGTGTGTGTGTGTGTGTGTGTGTGTGTGTGTGTGTGTGTGTACTCATCTAATTGTGCTTGCAAGGATTGAGCTTTAGCTCTTTGGTCCCGCCCGGCAACTGTCCATCAACTGGTCGACAATTTCTTGAGCCTACTGAACTCTATCACATCTGCATTTGAAATTGTGTATTGAGTCAGCCTCCATCACATCACTGCATAATGCATTCCATCTCTTTACTACTCTGACACTGAAAAAGTTCTCTAACGTCCTTGTGGGACATTTGGGAACTGTGTTTACACCTCTGTTCCCTTGTTCGTGTACCACTCGTGTTAAATAGTTTATCTAAATCTAACATGTCAATTCCCGTGAGAATTTTATAGGTAGTGATCATGTCTCCCTAACTCTTCTCTCTTCCAGTGACGTGAGGTTCAGTTCCAATAATCTTTCCTCGTAGCTCATTCCTCTCAGCTCGAGGACTAGCCTGGTGGCATACCTCTGAAATTTGTCTAACTTCGTTTTGTGTTTGATTAGATGTGGACGCCACGCTGGAGCCGCAAATTACAGTATTGGTCTGATATACGTGGTATACAAGGTTCTGAATGATTCCTTAGACAAGTTTCTGAAAACAGTTCTTATGTTCGACAGCCTTGCATACGCCGCTGATGTTACCCTTTTGATGTGGGCTTCAGGGGACAGGTCTCGTGTGATAGCATCCCCTTATTTATTAATTTTAATTATCAGGGGAAAGGGCCAAGCCATAACGACTTTATATCCCTAAGATCTCTGTCTATCATCTTGGGGGTGAGAAATCCTCCTCTTGATCCTGTGGGAATGGGAGCCGGTCGGCCGAGCGGACAGCACGCTGGACTTGTGATCCTGTGGTCCCGGTTCGATCCCGGGCACCGGTGAGAAACAATGGGCAGAGTTTCTTTCACCCTATGCCCCTGTTACCTAGCAGGAAAATAGGTACCTGTGTGTTAATCAGCTGTCACGGGCTGCTTCCTGGGGGTGGAGGCCTGGTCGAGGACCGGGTCGCGGGGACACTAAAGGCCCGAAATCATCTCAAGATAACCATCTCAAGATAACTATCTCAAGATATCCTTCTCTCTTTCTGACTACTGAAGGAATTCCTCTCCCAGCTGGTACTTTGTGTTTGGCCTCCTGCTTCCTGCGTATATCTTCATCACTTTACACTTGCTTGTGTAAAACTCTAGTAACCATTTATCGGACCATTCCTTCAGTCTGTCCAGGTCATCCTGTAGTCTCTTGCTGTTCTCCCTTGTATTAATCCTTCTCATAATTGTTGCATCATCAGCAAACATTGAGAAGAATGAGACTATGCCTTCTGGAAGATCACTCATATATATCAGAAACAGGATAAGTCCGAGTACAGAACCATGTGGGACTCCGATGGGGACATAACGCCAGTCTGAGGTCTCACCCCCAACAGTAACTCTCTGCTTCCTGTTGTATAGGTATTCCCTTGTCCATTGGAGCACCCTTCCACTTACCCCAGCTTGTTTCTCCAACTTATGCAAGAGTCTCTTATGGGGTACTGTGTTAAAGGCTTTCTGACAGTCCAAGAAAATGCAGTTTATCCTACCCCTTCTCTTTCTTACTTAATGCTTGATCATAGAATTATATTAAACCTGTGTAATTACCTAAGTGTAGTTACAGGATGAGAGCTACGCTCGTGGTGTCCCGTCTTCCCAGCACTCTTTGTCGTATAACGCTTTGAAACTACTGACGGTCTTGGCCTCCACCACCTTCTCCCATAACTTGTTCCAACCGTCTACCACTCTGTTTGCGAAAGTGAATTTTCTAATATTTCTTCGGCATCTGTGTTTAGCTAGTTTATATCTATGACCTCTGGTTCTTAAAGTTCCAGGTCTCAGGAAATCTTCCCTATCGATTTTATCAATTCCTGTTACTATTTTGTATATAGTGATCATATCACCTCTTTTTCTTCTGTCTTCTAGTTTTGGCATATTAAATGCCTCTAACCTCTCCTCGTAGCTCTTGCCCTTCAGTTCTGGGAGCCACTTAGTAGCATGTCTTTGCACCTTTCTAGTTTGTTGATGTGCTTCTTAAGATATGGGCACCACACAACCGCTGCATATTCTAGCTTCGGCCTAACAAAGTCGTGAACAATTTCTTTAGTATATCGCCATCCATGTATTTAATAGCCATTCTGAAGTTAGAAAGCGTGGCATAGGCTCCTCGCACAACATTCTTTATGTGGTCCTTAGGTGATAGTTTTCTATCTAGAACCACCCCTAGATCTCTTTCATTATCAGAATTCTTTAAAGATTTCTCACATATATATAGGTTTGTGGGTCTATGTCTCCCTATTCCACATTCTATAACATGGCATTTATTACATTAAATTCCATTTGCCAATTGGTGCTCTATATACTTATTTGTCCCGGTCATCTTGAAGGGCTGACAATCATCTAAGTTTCTTATCCTTTCCTATTATCTTAGCATCATCAGCAACACGTTCATATAATTCTGTATACCAACTGGTAGTCATTTATCAGACAATAACATCACTGGTGCAGAACTGAACCCTGTGGTACTCCACTTGTGACATTTCTCCAGTCCGATACATTGCCTCTGATCACAGCCAGGGCTCATGTTTCATCAGTCAGAAATTTTTCATCCATGTTAGAAGCTTCCTTGTCACCCCTCCATATTTTCCATTTCCAGAACAACCTCTTATATTGGAACTCTGTCGAAGCTTTTTAGGTCCAGACAGATGCAGGTGTGTGTGTGTGTGTGTGTTGTGTGTGTGTGTGTGGTGTGTGTGTGTGTGTGTGTGTGTGTGTGTGTGTGTTGTGTGTGTGTGTGTGTGTGTGTGTACTCACCTAATTGTACTCACCTAATTGTGCTTGCGGGGGTTGAGCTTTGGCTCTTTGGTCCCGCCTCTCAACTGTCAATCAACTGGTGTACAGATTCCTGAGCCTATTGGGCTCTATCATATCTACACTTGAAGCTGTGTATGGAGTCAGCCTCCACCACATCACTTCCTAATGCATTCCATTTGGCAACCACTCTGACACTAAAAAAGTTCTTTCTAATATCTCTGTGGCTCATTTGGGCACTCAGTTTCCACCTGTGTCCCCTTGTGCGTGTGCCCCTTGTGTTAAATAGCCTGTCTTTATCTACCCTATCAATTCCCTTCAGAATCTTAAATGTGGTGATCATGTCCCCCCTAACTCTTCTGTCTTCCAGCGAAGTGAGGTTTAATTCCCGTAGTCTCTCCTCGTAGCTCATACCTCTCAGCTCGGGCACTAGTCTGGTGGCAAACCTTTGAACCTTTTCCAGTTTAGTCTTATCCTTGACTAGATATGGACTCCATGCTGGGGCTGCATACTCCAGGATTGGCCTGACATATGTGGTATACAAAGTTCTGAATGATTCTTTACACAAGTTTCTGAATGCCGTTCGTATGTTGGCCAACCTGGCATATGCCGCTGATGTTATCCTCTTGATATGTGCTGCAGGAGACAGGTCTGGCGTGATATCAACCCCCAAGTCTTTTTCTTTCTCTGATTCCTGAAGAATTTCCTCTCCCAGATGATACCTTGTATCTGGCCTCCTGCTCCCTACACCTATCTTCATTACATTACATTTGGTTGGGTTAAACTCTAACAACCATTTGTTCGACCATTCCTTCAGCTTGTCTAGGTCTTCTTGAAGCCTCAAACAGTCCTCTTCTGTTTTAATCCTTCTCATAATTTTGGCATCGTCCGCAAACATTGAGAGAAATGAATCGATACCCTCCGGGAGATCATTTACATATATCAGAAACAAGATAGGACCGAGTACAGAGCCCTGTGGGACTCCACTGGTGACTTCACGCCAATCGGAGGTCTCACCCCTTACCGTAACTCTCTGCTTCCTATTGCTTAGGTACTCCCTTATCCACTGGAGCACCTTACCAGCTACACCTGCCTGTCTCTCCAGCTTATGTACCAGCCTCTTATGCGGTACTGTGTCAAAGGCTTTCCGACAATCCAAGAAAATGCAGTCCGCCCAGCCCTCTCTTTCTTGCTTAATCTTTGTCACCTGATCGTAGAATTCTATCAAGCCTGTAAGGCAAGATTTGCCCTCCCTGAACCCATGTTGGCGATTTGTCACGAAGTCTCTTCTCTCCAGATGTGTTACCAGGTTTTTTCTCACGATCTTCTCCATCACCTTGCATGGTATACAAGTCAAGGACACTGGCCTGTAGTTCAGTGCCTCTTGCCTGTCGCCCTTTTTGTATATTGGGACCACATTCGCCGTCTTCCATATTTCTGGTAGGTCTCCCGTCTCCAGTGACTTACTATACACTATGGAGAGTGGCAAGCAAAGTGCCTCTGCACACTCTTTCAGTATCCAAGGTGAGATCCCGTCTGGCCCAACAGCCTTCCTAACATCCAGATCCAGCAGGTGTCTCTTTACCTCCTCTCTCGTAATTTCGAACTCTTCCAAGGCCGCCTGATTTACCTCCCTTTCTCCTAGCACAGTGACCTCACCTTGTTCTATTGTGAAGACCTCCTGGAACCTCTTGTTGAGTTCTTCACACACCTCTTTGTCATTCTCTGTATACCTGTCCTCGCCTGTTCTAAGTTTCAATACCTGTTCTTTCACTGTTGTTTTCCTTCTGATGTGACTGTGGAGTAGCTTTGGTTCGGTCTTGGCTTTGTTTGCTATATCATTTTCAAAACTTTTCTCTGCTTCTCTTCTCACCCTGACGTACTCATTCCTGGCTCTCTGGTATCTCTCTCTGCTTTCTGGTGTTCTGTTATTCCGGAAGTTCCTCCACGCCCTTTTGTTCAGTTTCTTCGCTTCCATACATTCCCTATTATACCATGGATTCTTCTGTTGCTTCTCGGATTTTTCCCTTTGGACCGGGATGAACCTGTTTACTGCCTCCTGACACTTTTGGGTAACATAGTCCATCATACCCTGTACAGACTTATCTCTGAGGTCTGAGTCCCAAGGTATTTCACTTAGGAAACTTCTCATCTGTACATAATTCCCCTTTCGGAATGCCAGCCTTTTGATTCCTAGTTCTTTTTTGGGGGAGATAATTCCTAGCTCTACCAGGTACTCAAAGTTCAATACACTATGGTCACTCATTCCCAAGGGCGCTTCCATCTTAACTTCCCTTATATCCCACTCATTTAGGGTAAATATCAAATCAAGCATTGCTGGTTCATCTTCTCCTCTCATTCTTGTTGGGTCATTGACGTGCTGGCTTAGAAAGTTTCTTGTTGCCACATCCAGCAGCTTAGCTCTCCATGTTTCTGGTCCTCCATGCGGGTCTCTGTTCTCCCAATCTATCTTCCCATGGTTGAAGTCTCCCATTATTAGTAGTCCAGATCCATTCCTGCTAGCAACAGAAGCTGCTCTTTCTATTATGTTAATGGTGGCCATGTTGTTTCTATCATATTCCTGTCTAGGTCTTCTGTCATTTGGTGGAGGATTATATATGACTACGACTATAATTTTTTTCCCTCCATTTGTTATGGTACCTGCTATGTAGTCACTGAAACCTTCACAGCCCTGAACAACCATCTCCTCAATATCCCAGCCTTTTCTTACCAGTAGAGCTACACCACCACCACCTCTTCCTTCCCTCTCTTTCCTCATAACATAATAGTCCTGTGGGAACACTGCATTTGTTATCGTTTTCGTCAGTTTTGTTTCTGTGAGGGCTATTATGTCTGGGTTTTCCTCTAGTACCCGTTCTCCAAGCTCATTCGCTTTATTTGTAATTCCATCTATGTTAGTGTACATTGCTTTGAGGCTCACTTTCCTCTGTCCCTTCTCAAATCGCCTCCTTGGTGAGTGTTCTGCTGGTGGGGGAAGCTGTTCCATGGGTGTGAAGACCTGTGAGGTGGATAACAGGGTCTCAGAGGATACTAGGACGAGGGGCGGGGGATCCAGTGAAGGGGGAGGGGCAGGGAGGGTATGGGGTGAAAGGGGAGGGAGGACAGGAGGAAAGGAGGGGAGGGAAGACTCTGCGGGAGGAGGGGAGGGGCAGAAGGGTGGGGATTGGGTGTGGGGGGAGGGGTAGGTGGGTTTTCTATGCAGAGGGTGGCGGGGTTATCCTCCCCTCTGGTGTTACTGGGTAGCTGGTTGTGGGTTCCCCCCTCGCATCTGGGGGTGTTGTGTTGGTAGCTGTGACCTCCTGGTTTTCCCCTCTCGCCCTGCGCCTCTTCCTTGCTTCTGCCGCCACGGCTCTCTCCTCCCTTGTCATGTCTCTTTGGAGGAATACATTTTTGAATTTTACCACGTTTTTCAGGGAGCTCTTCCTTGATAGAATCTTCTCCTTTGAGCTCTCGTTTGCAAAGACTATCTTTATCACTCGGTCTCGGTCTTTGTTGTACCAACCTAGCCTGAAAACCTTCTCAATGCTATGCTCAGCCCCTTCCATGTCTAGTGCCTTCAGTACTTCATTCACTGCCGCTTTGTCCTTGTCATTCCACTCTGTCCTGTTAGAGCCTTCCTGCTCTTTAATGCCCACAGCAACCACTGATCTGTTCCTTTCCAACAGTTGGCTAGTGGAGCGTGCCGCCTCCTGTGAGGTGGCTGCTTTCATGGCCACCTCCATCACTGCAGTCATTACTTCAGAGTTATTTTTTTTAGCATTTCTGCAAATGTTGCTTTTATTGTGGCATTCTCTTCCAAAATACCGTTACCACCTGCTCCCTGGGTGGTTATCTGAGTCTCAGCATCGATACTGTTCTCTTTGAGGGCCCTAATCTCCTCCTTTGCTGCTGTCAGCTCTCTTTTTAGGTTGCTTATTTCATTCTTCATCTCCTGCATCATTTCCTGCATTTCACTCTTGATGTCCTCCAGAAACTGGGCGAACATTTCCTTCATTTCGTCGCCTGAGCTTTTTCCTGTTCCCCTGGTGCCTCTGGCTGTCATGCTTGACCCTGTTCCTAGTTGTGCCGTGATAGGATTTGTCAGAAGGGCAGATCTGAGTGGGGGAGAGGGGGATAGAGAGAGAGGGGGAGAGAGAGGGGGGAGAGAGAAGAGAGAGAGGGGGGGAGAGAGGNAAACAAGGATTATCAAGAAGCTAACAACACTATATGGAGGACCATGGCAATTCCACGACAAGAGACGGCTTCCTGAACCTCACAGGAATCAACCTCACTGAGGACCAAGTCACTCTCCTAAATCTGGGTATAAACTGTCACGTTATGTCCAGACCAAGTGCGTTGGCCCGGAAAGTGGAGTTGGAGATCCTGTTGGACGACATATTTGACCTCGAAGCACAAAAGAAGGTCACCACCAAAGACACCTTACAAGCTGAACTTATTGCAGAAGGAGGAAAGAATCGAGGCAACTACAGAAGTACCATACTGACCCCCGAGCTCAAAGCGGCAGCCAAGAGCCTTCGTGAGAACAAGGAGATAGTTGTCAGGAGAGGCGACAAGTCGCCAATATACGTCATCCTTAAGAAAGACGAATATCTGGCGAAAATGAACCACATACTCTCTGACCAAACTAAATTCCAAAGGGTAACGAAGGACACTACAGCCGAATTGAAAACAAAGGTCAACAAGTTGATTGAAACTGTGAATGCCAAGAAATCTGGACTCCACCTGCCAAAGATTATTGGAGAATATAAACCTGGATATGCGTATGGAAACGTCAAGACGCATAAGCCTGGAAACCCACTTCGGCCAATTATCAGCCAGATACCCACACCAACGTACAGACTGGCGAAACGACTCAACGGCTTACTGACTCCTTATGTCCCGTGCAACTTCAGCCTGAAATCCCCGAAGGAATTTGTTGACTTACTAGGGGAACACGGGCCACAGGGATAAGAGCCTCGTTGGACGTAGAATCACTGTTCACCAACGTACCTGTGGATGAAACAATCGGGATGATATTGGACCGAGTGTATCGAGACCCGGCCTGTACTCCCCTTGACATGCCAGAAAATATCCTGAGGAAACTACTCCAAGCTTGTACTAAGGAGGCACCCTTCTTGAGCCCGGATGGGCACATGTATAAGCAAGTAGATGGGGTCGCTATGGGTTCTCCCCTAGGCGTCCTGTTTGCAAACTTCTACATGGGTACTATCGAGGAAAAAGTCTTAGTCGACTTGAACTTGAAACCGGCCATATACTGCAGGTATGTTGACGACATTTTTACACAGGTACCTGATGTCAGACATCTGCAGGAGCTGAAAGAGGCGTTTGAGCAGAATTCTGTGTTACGTTTCACTTACGAGATGGAGAAGGATGGGAAGCTGCCCTTTCTAGATGTAACAGTCATGGAAAGGAGCGGAGGTTTCCACACTGCAGTCTACACTAAGGAAACAAACATAGGATGTGCCTAAATGCCAACAGTGACTGCCCAGATAGGTACAAGAGGAGTGTTGTTAACGCTTATGTCGACCGTGCTCTCAGCCACAGCTCAGAATGGAAGCAAGTCGACGAAGAACTCTGTAGGGTAAGGCAGGTCCTAGTCAACAACGGCTTCTCCAATGGTTTCATTGAAGACATCATAAGAAGGAAAGTAAAACGCCATGCAACCTCTGAAGAGACAACTAATACAACACCTATACCCCCTATTAGACTATTTTACAGGAACTTCTTCTCCACAGCTCATAAAACGGAGGAAAGGGTCCTGAAAGATATTGTTAATAGAAATGTTATCCCTACAGACAAAAATCAGAAGATACAACTAACGATTTACTATAAAACCAAGAAAACTGCCAACCTACTCATGAGAAACTCTCCAGACACAAAGCAGAACGCTTTGAAAGAGACAAACGTCGTCTATGCCTTCAAATGTCCTCTTGGGGACTGTAAGCCCCAAAAAACTCAGTATATAGGCAAGACAACAACATCTCTTTCCAGGCGTTTAACGATGCATAAGCAACAGGGCTCCATTAAGGAACATATACTCTCTTCCCACAACCAAACCATCACCAGAGAAATCTTAACAAACAACACAGAAATCATCGATAGATACAGCGACAACAGGCGGCTTGACATCTGCGAGGCACTACACATCAAGAAGTCAACACCAGCAATCAACAGCCAATTAACGTACAACTATATTCTACCCACTTCAAGACTCCGCTCCAATATAGAAACATCAAGAAATATGGGCCAATAGGCCTTCTGCAGTTCTATTGGGACCCGACTTCTACAAATCTATACCCCGTTTTCCATGTTCTGTGTTTCACCCCACTAATGTATTACATCACCTCACCCAAATGCAGGTATAAGAGCCAATGTTTATTTCATAAAGCATAAGTTGTGTGGATAAACTAAAAGTCTTTGAAAATGTAATAAGTTTTACGAAACGCGCTCAAGTGTCGCGTCAGACTAGAAATAAAGAATGAATTTTGGAGAATTGATTTTTAATTTACCGTCATCAGTAAAAAGAAACATAAGGAAAATGAGAAAATTCGTGTTAGAATTATTAATCTTACTTTTTCGGTCATATTTAATAACATATGTCTACAGGAAAGACTGCTACCAAAATATACTAATATATATATATATATATATATAATATATATATATATATATATATATATATATATATATATATATATATGTATATATATATATATATATATATATATATATATATATATATATAATATATATATATATATATATATTACGTGGACTGGAGCACAGGTGAGTGTCAACTACATTTGTATTTGATGAGCTATCCTGCGGTGCCCGGGTCTCTGTTTCTCTCCCTCTGCCTCTTTTCTTCCTTCCCATTCTCGCTGCCTCTCTCTCTGCTTGTCTGTCTGTCTGTCTGGCTGTGTGTCTGTCTCTCTCTCTCTCTCTCTCTCTCTCTCTCTCTCTCTCTCTCTCTCTCTCTCTCTCTCTCTCTACCACACTCCCGTTCTTTCTGTCTCTCCCCCCCCCCTCATGTTCTCTGTGCTTCTCTCTCTCTCTTACCCATTCTCTTTGCCTTTCTCCCTATCTCCAGTTCCCTCTGCCTTTCTCCATCTCTCCCATTATCTCTTCCTTCCTCCTTACACTCCCATTCTCTTTCCATTCGTCCTTCTCTCCTGTTCTCACCCCCTCCCATTCAACACCCTCCTCCCCCATTCTCTCTCCCATTTGACAAAGGATGTTAGAGTGTTTTCTGTTTTTTATTAACACATTTAGACACATCTGCATTTGTGCAGCTGCCCTAGACTACATGAAGAGGAGTACAGAGTGTGTCAAAAGGCTAGCTACGTGATGCTAAAAATCCCCATTACACAGGATGGTCAGTCATACAGAGGCATGTGATAAGTAGGCTGCACTGACAGACTCTGGGTGCATTATGAGGATATCTTCAAGAATATGAGAGCAAATAAAGTAATCACAAAACTCCAGGTACCTCATGCCAACTGGTCTGAAAGGTCTAATAACTGGGCATTTGGTGATGTAGTGCGGGAGATCGTGCCGTAGTTCCTGCTCACAGAGTTTGCAACTGGAGTGCTCAGGACTGGGAGATCCGTCACCTGCAGCCACCTGCCACAGGTAACGGTAACCCAAGCTGATCCTTGCAACCACTGTGCCGCACAGTCTGGTGGATGTTTTGTGCTGCCCATAGATATAGGTTTCAGATCTGAACAAATCATAGCATTTTATACTAGTGCTTTCAGGTCGTTGGGAGTCAGTAAGTTCTTTCCTATCAGATCTGAATGTTTGGACCAATACAGTTTTGACAGCAGAGATGGGGATACCTAGATCTAATTCAACTTCAAACTTGTTACACGCTAATTTGGCTGCAATGTCTGTCTCATTATGATGGGTTATATTTATGTGTGAAGGTATCCATACAAAGGAGATTCGAGACCCTTTACTCTGTGCATCGAGTATCATTCATTTAACATTATAAAATCTATGGACAAACAAACCCACATTTCATGGGAGTTGCTGGAATTCGGAATAGGAGCCGATCCTTCTTAGGAAGGGACATGGGGGGTGGAGCCCAACCACCCTATGACACTCGTCATAGAGTTACAAGTCATCATACAGAGATGTATGAAGCTAGCCCCACGCATCTGACCCACATCCTTGGACAGACATTCTATTTTATATAGTTGTAACCCCGGTATTACACTGAGTTGTATCATGTGCTCAGCTCTTCCATATGTTTGCTATTAAATTTAAGAAATATTATTTTGCTTCGTTACAACAAAAACTTTTCCCTTTAATTTTAAAGCAGTTGTTTCGAGTGTTTAGAAAACATAACAAAATATTTCCAAGTCCTTTTATGATGTTAAACACTTGAAATAAATCAATTATTATTTTCCCTTCTTAGAATTAATTGATATTTATCTTTTAAATGGAATTCGTATGACTTACATCTAAGCGTTGATATTATTTGTGTTGTTAGACGCTAAACAACCTCTAATAATATCTTAAGTATGACGACCAAATCCGATGGCAACGATCTAATATACGATAGACTAGGGAATTGTAGAGAGTTGGAATTACTTTCTCCAGTCGAAACTCTGAAAATCTCACAGTGAAACCTAATAGTTTATTGGGTTTTCCAGCCACAGTGGACCTCTTTACTGGCTTCCTTCCACCAGCCTCGGCCATTCCCAGGGCGCTTTCTTCCTCTAATTTTATCAAGTCTTTGTTGATCTGCTAGTAACTTCGACTTTAATATTTATTACCAACATGTATAAATTTTAATTATTCAGGTTTAAAAATCATTTGTCAATCGAAAAACTAATTTACTAAGTTATTTAAGTTAGTATTGTATTATAATGTACAGCATAGGCTTTTAACAATGATATTTATGTAAATCAGGAACAAAACGCTTCCTAAAAAGAATAAAACTGGTTCTAATCGTAAAGAAGTCGCCTCCCATGAAAAGTTGCTGACGTTGACCATATATTGTACCTCTGGCCATATTACCTTCCCATCATCACAATTACTCTGATTCAAGTCCAGTAACCATTTGTCCGACGATGACTTCAAAATAAAATGGGCTTTCTTAAGCCTGGAGGAGTCCTCCTCCTCCGTCTTTACTATTCAGTTTAGCCACAGATGTAATGGATTACTAGAATCAGTTATGAATACAATTAATCAATAATCAGTGTCGCAAAAGATCCACGTTCTTCAACTATGTACTGTACTGCTGAACAATGACAGCCCCTTTCAAAGCTGGAGAAATTGCTGACCTGGAGAGCGTGCAGAGATCCTTTGCTGCTAGAATCCAATCAGTAAAACATCTAAACTACTGGGACCGACTAAAAAGTCTAAATCTGTACTCCCTTGAGCGCAGGCGGCAGAGATGCATATCATTTACACATGGAAAATATTGGAGGGGCTGGTCCCAAACCTGCACACAGAAATAACATCACATGAGACCAGAAGACATGGCAGGATGTGCAGAATACCCCCGTTGAAAAGCAGAGGTGCAACAGGTACTCTGAGAGAGAACTCTATCAACATCAGAGGCCCGAGACTGTTCAACACGCTTCCACTACACATAAGGGACATAACTGGCAAACCCCTCACAGTGTTCAAGAGAGAACTGGATAATCACCTCCAAAGGATACCAGATCAACCAGGTTGTGACTCATACGTCAGGCTGCGAGCAGCCGCGTCCAACAGCCTGGTTGACCAATCCAGCAACCAGGAGACCCGGTCGACGACCGGGCCGCGGGGACGCTAAGCCCCGGAAGCACCTCAAGGTAACCTCAAGGCAAGGTATGTATACTTGGACTAGTATGTGTCCCGACACAGACCCTTGTGGGTCCACACGTGTCATTCACACATTCCCTGGTTTGTCTTGTATCGTTACTCTTTGTTACTAGTTTGTAAAGTGCAGCAACATATTTACCAGCGTGGCTTAGCATCAGTGTTGTGTACTCATCTAGTTGTGCTTGCGGGGGTTGAGAAAAAATTCTTTCTAATATCTCTGTGGCTCGTTTAAGTACTGTGCTTCCTCCTGTGTCCCCCTTATACGTGTTTCACCCATGCTAAATAGTTTCCTTTATCCACCCTGTCAATTCCTGTGAAAATATTGTAGATGGTGGCCATGTCTCCCCTTGTGCTCCAGGGACGTGGGGTATAATTCTCGTAGCCTTTTCTCGTAATTCATACCTCTCAGTTCTGGGACCAGTGATGTGACATACTGGTCTGGCATGTGGTATACAATGGTTCTGATCAGTACTCGCATAGATGTGCTTGCAGGGTCGAGGTAAGCGCCTAGCATCGCCATAATGATTAATGCAATGACTCATTTCTCACGCTTTTATGTTATTTACAGTAACAATTTTTTAATCAAATCTGTTTCAACGAATTCTATATCTAACCTATTCCATTTACTGACAGCTCTAAAACTGAAATAGATCTTCCTGATGTCTCTGACTCATTTGCATCTCCAGTTTCTATCTACGACCCCTGGTTCTGCTGTTTTTAACGTTGTACAACACTGCTTTGTCTACTTTCTCAATTTCCCTAAGAATCCTATATGTTGTAATCATATCCCCTCTGTCTCTCCTTTCTTCCAGTGTGGTAAGGTCCAGTTCCCTCAGTATTTCTTCATAGCTCAATTCCATCAGATCCGGAACGAATCACGATGCATATCTTTGGACCATTTCTAGTTTCTCCTTGTTCTTTTTCAGGTAAGAGTTCCATGCTGTGGATGTATATTCGAGAGTGGGTCTCATCTTCGCTGTATACAGGGCCCAGAAAGCTCCTTTGTCAAAGTTTCTGAATTATACACGGATGTTGGCCAGTGTACCATATGCAGGTGATGTTAGTCTGCTAATATGACTTCTGGCATCAGATTTGGAGTTATTCTGATTGAAGAAGTTGTTTTCCCTTCATCCTATACTGCTGTACTGGTCTCCGTACTCTTGTTCCAATCCTCATTACTTTGCATTTGGCTGGGTTAAAATTTAGCAGCCATTATTTAGAAAACTTCTAGTGTGTCCAAATCGTTCTGCAATGCATCAGAATCTACCCCTGACCTGACTCTATCAATAGTTTACATTATAAGCAAGCATTAATATGGAGGCCAATGTCCTATGTTAGGTCGTTGACATTTATTAGCAACAGGATGGGCCCAAGAACCGACCCTTGTGGTATACCACTTTTAACCCTCTCTCCACTCTGATGGTTCTGCTCTCACTGTAACCCTTTGATTCCGTCCTGAGAGATACTCTCTAATCCACTTTAGCACTCTTCCAGAGAATCCAGCCTGTTTTTCTTGTTTGAGTAGGAGTCTTTCGTGCGGGATTGTATCGGAACCTTCTGACAGTCAAGGAATATGCAGTCTACCCATCCTTCTCTATCGTTTGATTTATGTCATCTTGTTGTAGAACTCCAGCAACTTTGTCAAGCAAGTTTTTTCTTTACTAAAACCATATTGGTGCCTTGAGACAAAATTTATCCAATCGACTAGTCTGCTTTGGATCAGTCTCTCTAGTAACATGCACGGAAACTTCTTAGTGATACGGGTCTACGGTTTCTGTCTTTCCCCCCTTTCTTGTAGTTTGGTACATTAGTATTTTCCAGCTTGGGAAGTTTTCCCATTTCTAGAAAGAAAGTAAACTTTATGACAAGTGCGCTGCACAATGCTTCAGCTGCCTCCTTTAGTATCCATGACGATACTTTATCTGGTCTCACGGCTTTTGTCACACCCAGTTGCTATAGTGGCTGCTCTACTTCTCCTGGTGTCACTGTTATTTTAGTGAGGCTTTCCTGTGGAATTACCCCGTTCAGGTTGGGCTCTAATATGCTCTAGTGGCAAATCAAGTTCCAACTAGAGTACTTCCTGACAACTTTTGTTAAGTTCTTGGCCTACCTCTTTATAATTTTTCGTCTGTCCTCCCTCACTTTTGTCAAGTCTGAAAACCTGATCATTCAGTGATCTTCCTCCTGGTATAGCTATAGAACAGTGTTGCCTGGGACGTAGCATGATATGAAATTCCCATTCTCGTGCTGATTCTCTGTCACTCTCATAGTTTCTGTGAACTCATTTCTGGCCTCTTTGTATGTATTGTCATTTCCTTGTGATCTGTGTTCTCTATATCTCCCTCCATGTTCTTTTGCTTCTTCTCTTTACTCCCAGACACTGTTGAACCATGGAGTAATGCTTTTCTTGCTGCCACTAACCCTTAGTGGTGGATAAATCTTTCTTCAGCTTCTTTAAGTTTGTCGTTACGCAGTTCCATCAGGCCCGGTGTTGATTTTCCTCAGAGTTCTCTTTCCCCATTCTGTGCGTCTCGGGAATTTTCTGACCGTGTGTCTGAATGTGTGTGTGTACTCACTATGTACTCACCTATTTGTGCTTGCAGGGTTGAGCTCTGGCTCTTTGGTCCCGCCTATCAACTGTCAATCAACTTGTGTACAGGTTCCTGAGCCTACTGGGCTCTATCATATCTACACTTAAAGCTGTGTATGGAGTCAGCCTCCACCACATCACTTCCTAATGCATTCCATTTGTCTACTACTCTGACACTGAAAAAATTCTTTCTGACGTTTCTATGGTATTTGGGCACTCAATATCCACCTGTGTCCCCTAGTACGTATGCCCCCTTGTGTTAAATAGTCTATCTTTATCTTACCCTATCAATTCCTCTGAGAATCTTGTATGTAGTGATCATGTGCCTCTCTAACTCTTCTGTCTCCCAGTGACGTGAGGTTCAATTCCCGTAGTCTCTGCTCGTAGCTCATACCTCTCAGTTTGGGTACTAGTCTGGTGGCAAACCTTTGTCTCACCTCTCATTGTAACTCTCTGCTTCCTATTGCTTAGGTACTCCCTTATCCACTCGAGCGCCCTACGATACTCCTGCCTGTTTCTCCAGCTTATGCATTAGCTTTTATGGGGTACTGTGTCAAAGGTTTTCCGACGTCCAAAAAAATGCAGTCCGCCCATCCTTCTCTTTCTTGCTTAATCTTTGTCACCTGATCGTAGAATTCTATTAAGCCTGTAAGGCAATATTTACCCTCCCTGAACCCATGTTGATGGGTTGTCACGAAGTCTCTTCTCTCCAGATGTGTACTAGGTTTTTTCTCACAATCTTCTCCATCACCTTGCATGGTATACAAGTTAAGGACACTGGTGTGTGTGTGTGAGTGTGTGTGTGTGTGTTTGTGTGTGGTGTGTGGTGTGTGTGTGTGTGTGTGTGTGTGTGTGTGTGTGTGTGGTGTGTGTGTGTGTGTTGTGATGTGTGTGTGTGTACTCATCTAATTGTGCTTGCAAGGATTGAGCTTTAGCTCTTTGGTCCCGCCCCTCAACTGTCCATCAACTGGTCGACAATTTCTTGAGCCTACTGACTCTATCAATCTGCATTTGAAATTGTGTATTGAGTCAGCCTTCACCACATCACTGCATAATGATTCCATCTCTTTACTACTCTGACACTGAAAAAGTTCTCTAACGTCCTTGTGGGACATTTGGGAACTGTGTTTACACCTCTGTTCCCTTGTTCGTGTACCACTCGTGTTAAATAGTTTATCTAAATCTAACATGTCAATTCCCGTGAGAATTTTATAGGTAGTGATCATGTCTCTCTAACTCTTCTGTCTTCCAGTGACGTGAGGTTCAGTTCCAATAATCTTTCCTCGTACTCATCCTCTCAGCTCGGGACTAGCCTGGTGGCATACCTCTGAAATTTGTCTAACTTCGTTTTGTGTTTGATTAGTGTGGACGCCACGCTGGAGCCGCATATTACAGTATTGGTCTGATATACGTGGTATACAAGGTTCTGAATGATTCCTTAGACGAGTTTCTGAAAACAGTTCTTATGTTCGACAGCCTTGCATACGCCGCTGATGTTATCCTTTTGATGTGGGCTTCAGGGGACAGGTCTCGTGTGATAGCATCCCCTTATTTATTAATTTTAATTATCAGGGGAAAGGGCCAAGCCATTACGACTTTATAGCCCTAAGATCTCTATCATCTAGGGATGAGAAATCCTCCTCTTGATCCTGTGGGAATGGGAGCCGGTCGGCCGAGCGGACAGCACGCTGGACTTGTGATCCTGTGGTCCCGGGTTCGATCCCGGGCACCGGTGAGAAACAATGGGCAGAGTTTCTTTCACCCTATGCCCCTGTTACGTAGCAGGAAAATAGGTACCTGGGTGTTAATCAGCTGTCACGGGCTGCTTCCTGGGGGTGGAGGCCTGTCGAGGACCGGGTCGCGGGGACTACTAAAGGCCCGAATCATCTCAAGATAACCATCTCAGATAACTATCTCAAGATATCCTTCTCTCTTTCTGACTACTGAAGGAAGTTCTCTCTCCCAGCTGGTACTTTGTGTTTGGCCTCCTGCTTCCTGCGTATATCTTTTCATCACTTTTTACACTTGCTT
>WNGS01005068.1:12280-32728 GCA_020271785.1 Procambarus virginalis | reverse complement strand
GCGCCACCACCCAAGGTGAGCCACCACCCATGGTGTGCCACCACCCAAGGTGTGCCACCACTCAAGGTGAGCCACCACCAAGATGTGCCACCACCCAAAGTGTGCCTCCATCTAAGGTGTGCCAACACCCAAGGTGCCACCATCTATGGTGTGCCACCATCTAAGGTGTGCTAGCACGCAAGGTCTGCTTCCATCTAAGGTGTGCCACCACCCAAGGTGTGCCACATTTCAGGAGTGCCACCATCTAAGGTGTGCCACCACCCAAGGTGCGCCACCACGTAGGTGTGCCATCATCCATGGTGTGCCACTACCATAGGTGAGCCACCATCCAAGGCACGCCATCACCCAAGGTGAGCCACCACCCAAGCACGCCACCAGCCAAGGTGAGCCACCACCAAGGTGAGCCACCACCCAAGGCACGCCACCACCCAAGGTGTACCACCATTCAAGTGAGCCACCACTAAAGGTGAGCCACCACCCAAGATGTGCCACCACCCAAGTTGTGCCAACATCTAAGGTGTGCCGCCATCTAAGGTGTGCCAACACCAAGGTGTTCCACCACCAAGGTGTGCCACCACCCAAGTGTGCCACCACCCAAGATGTGCCACCACCCAAGGAGTGCCTCCTCCCAAGGTGTGCCACCACCCAAGGTGAGCCACTACCCAAGGTGTGCCACCACCCAAGGTGTGCCACCATCCCGGAGAGACACCACCCAAGGTGTGCCACCACCCAAGGTGTGCCACCACCCAAGGTGTGCCACAATCTAAGGTGTGCCCCCACCCAAAGTGTGCCACCATCCAATGTTTACCACAATCCAAGAGGCGCCACCACCCAGGTGAGCCACCACCCATGGTGTGCCACCACCCAAGGTGTGCCACCACTCAAGGTGAGCCACCACCCAAGATGTGCCACCACCCAAGGTGTGCCAACATCTAAGGTGTGCCACCATCTAAGGTGTGCCACCACCCAAGGTGTTTCACCATCGAAGGTGTGCCACCATCCAAGGTGTGCCACCACCCAAGGTGTGCCACCACCCAAGGTGTGCCACCATCCAACGAGAGACACCACCCAAGGTGTGCCACCATCTATTATGTGCCACTACCCAAGGTGTGCCACTACCTAAGGTGTGCCACCACCCAAGGTGTGCCACCACCCATTTGTGTGGCACCACCCTAGGTGTGCCACCATCCAAGGTGTGCCACCATCCAAAGTGTGTCACCATCTATTGTGTGCAACCTCCCAAGGTGTGCCACCACCCAAGGTGTGCCAACATTCAAGGAGTGCCACCATCCAAGTTGTGCCACCAACCAAGGTGTGCCACCACCCAAGGTGTGCCACCACCCAAGGTGGGCCACCACCCAAGGTGTGCCACCACCCAAGGTGAGCCACCACCCAAAGGGTGCCAGCACCCAAGGTGTGCCACCATCCAAGGTGTGCCACCATCTATTGTGTGCCACTACCCAAGGTGTGCTACTACCCAAGGTGTGCCACCACTCAAGGTGTGCCACCACCCATGGTGTGCCACCACCCAAGGTGTGCCACCATCCAAGGTGTGCCACCATCCAAAGTGTGTCACCATCTATTGTGTGCCACCACCCAAGGTGTGCCACCACCCAAGGTGTGCCAACACTCAAGGAGTGCCACCATCCAAGGTGTGCCACCGTCCAAGGTGTGCGAACTCCTAATGCGTGCCACTACCCAAGGTGAGCCATCACCTAAGGTGTGCCACCATCCAAGGTGTGCCAACACCCAAGGGGAGCCACCACCCAAGGTGTGCCACCACCCAAGGTGTGCCACCATCCTAGATGTGCTACCATCTATTGTGTGCCACTACCCAAGGTGTGCCACCACCCAATATGTGCCACCACCCATGGTGTGCCACCACCCAAGGTGAACCATCATCCAAGGTGTGCCACCATCCAAGGTGTGCCACCATCTATTGTGTGCCACCACCCAAGGTGTGCCACCACCCATTGTGTGCCACCTTCCAAGGTGTGCCACCACCCAAGGTGTGCCACCATGCAAGGTGTGCTACCACCCAAGGTGCGCCACCACCCAAGTTGTGCCACCACCCAATGTGTGCCACCACCCAAGGTGCGCCACCACCCAAGGTGTGCCACCACCCATGGTGTGCCACCACCCGAGGAGTGCCTCCATGAAAGGTGCGCCACCATCTAAGGTGTACCACCACCCAAGGTGTGCCACCACCCAAGGTGTGCCATCACCCAAGGTGTGCCACCATCCAAGGTGTGCCAGCATCTAAGGTGTGCCACCACCCAAGGTGTGCCACCTCCCAATGTGTGCCACCACCTAAGGTGTGCCACCACCCATGGTGTACGACCACCCAAAGTGTTCCACCACCCATGGTGTGCCACCACCCAAGGTGTGCGACCACCCAAAGTGTTCCACCACCCATGGTGTGCCACCACCCAAGGTGTGCCACCACCCAATGTGTACCACCACCCAAGGTGTGCCACCACCCAATGTGTACCACCACCCAAGGTGTGCTACCATCCAAGGTGTGACACCACTCAAGGTGTGCCACCACCCAAGGTGTGCCACCACCCGAGGTGTGCCACCATCCAAGGTGTGCCACCATCTAAGGTGTGCCACCACCCAATGTGTGCCACCATCCAAGGTTTGCCACCTCCCAAGGTGTGCCACCACCCAAGGTGTGCCACCACAAAATGTGTGCCACCACCCAAGGTGCGCCATCACCCAAGGTGTGCCACCACTCATGGTGTGCCACCCCCCGAGGTGTGCCTCCATCTAAGGTGTGCCACCATCTAAGGTGTGCCACCACCCAATGTGTACCACAACCCAATGTGTACCACAACCCAAGGTGTGCTACCACCCAAGGTGTGCCACCACCCAAGGTATGCCACCACCCAGGGTGTGCCACCACTCAAAGTGTGCCACCACCCAAGGTGTGCCACCACCCAAGGTATGCCACCACCCATGGTGTGCCACCACCCAAGGTGTGCCACCACCCAATGTGTACCACCACCCAAGGTGTGCCACCACCCAATGTGTACCACCACCCAAGGTGTGCTACCATCCAAGGTGTGACACCACTCAAGGTGTGCCACCACCCAAGGTGTGCCACCACCCGAGGTGTGCCACCATCCAAGGTGTGCCACCATCTAAGGTGTGCCACCACCCAATGTGTTCCACCATCCAAGGTTTGCCACCTCCCAAGGTGTGCCACCACCCAAGGTGTGCCACCACAAAATGTGTGCCACCACCCAAGGTGCGCCATCACCCAAGGTGTGCCACCACTCATGGTGTGCCACCCCCCGAGGTGTGCCTCCATCTAAGGTGTGCCACCATCTAAGGTGTGCCACCACCCAATGTGTACCACAACCCAATGTGTACCACAACCCAAGGTGTGCTACCACCCAAGGTGTGCCACCACCCAAGGTATGCCACCACCCAGGGTGTGCCACCACTCAAAGTGTGCCACCACCCAGGTGTGCCACCACCCAAGGTATGCCACCACCCAGGGTGTGCCACCACTCAAAGTGTGCTACCACCCAAGGTGTGCCACCACCCAAGGTATGCCACCACCCAGGGTGTGCCACCACTCAAAGTGTGCCACCACCCAAGGTGTGCCACCACCCAAGAGGCGCCACCACCCAAGGTGTGCCACCACCCAAGAGGCGCCACCACCCAAGGTGTGCCACTATCAGAGGTGTGCCTTTGATAGTGGCGCACCGTTCAGTCTCAACCATCAATTGATGGTTTAGGCGGGACCGAAGAGCCAGAGCTCAACCCCAGTAAACACAACAAGGTGAGTACAACTAGGTTAGTACGTCTCCAGGAAGCAACCCGTAGCAGCTGTCTAACTCCCTGGTACCTATTTATACCTCTATTCATAGCAGGAAGTCGTCACTAAAAGCTGCTAGTGTCCAGCACCTCTGTCTGTAGCAGCAAGACATAAGTAGAAAATAGTTTCCGCGGTTGGTCCAACTCAATACTGCCGATATATACTTTCTAATTTTATTGAAAGTGGGTATATGTACTATGGTCCTCATCGTTACTGTAAGTACTACCAACACAGAGGATGGGCTCTGGTGTGACAATCTGGGCACCAATGGCGACGCCGGAACTGGAACCGGTGTATCACCACCCAAGGTGAGCCACTTCCCAAGATGTGCCACCTCCCAAGGTGAGCCACCACCCAAGTTGAGCCACCATCTAAGGTGTGCCACCATCTAAGGTGTGCCACCATCTAAGGTGTGCCACCACCCAAGATGTGCCACCATCTAAGGTGTGCCACCATCTAAGGTGTGCCACCACCCAAGGTGTGCCACCATCGAAGGTGTGCCACCATCTAAGGTGTGCCACCATCTAAGGTGTGCCACCATCTAAGGTGTGCCACCACCCAAGGTGTGCCACCATCTAAGGTGTGCCACCATCTAAGGTGTGCCACCACCCAAGGTGTGCCACCATCGAAGGTGTGCCACCATCTAAGGTGTGCCACCATCTAAGGTGTGCCACCACCGAAGGTTTGCCACCACCCAAGGTGTGCCACCACCCAAGGTGTGCCACCACACAAGGTGTACCACTACCCAAGGTGAGCCACCACCGAAGGTGTGCCACCACCCAAGCTGAGCCACCACCGAAGGTGTGCCACCACCCAAGGTGTGCCACCACCGAAGGTGTGCCAACACCCAATGTGTGCCACCACCCAAGGTGTGCCACCACCCGTGGTGTGCCACCACCCAATGTGTGCCACCACCCAATGTGTGCCACCACCCAAGGTGTGCCACCATCCAAGGTGTGCCACCACCCAATGTGTGCCACCACCCAAGGTGTGCCACCACCCAAGGTGTGCCACCACCCAAGGTGAGCCACCACACAAGGTGTACCACCACCCAAGGTGTGCCACCAGCCAAGGTGTGCCACCACCCAATGTGTGCCACCACCCAAGGTGAGCCACCACCCAAGGTGTGCCTCCACCCAAGGTGTGCCACCACCCAAGGTGTGCCACCATCTAAGGTGTGCCACCACCCAAGGTGTGCCACCATCCAAGGAGAGCCACCACCCAAGGTGTTCCACTATCCAAGATGTGCCACCATCCAAAGTGTGCTACTACCGAAGTTGTGCCACTATCCAAGGTGTGCCACCATCCAAAGTGTGCTACCACCCAAGTTGTGCCACTATCCAAGAGGCGCTATCACGTAAGCTGAGCCACCAGCCAAGGTGTGCCACCATCTAGGGTGTGCCACCATCTAGGGTGTGCCACCATCCAATGGGTGCAACCACCGAAAGTGTGCCACCATCCAAGGAGTGCCACCATCCAAGGTGTGCCATCATCTAAAGTGTGCCACCATCTAAGGTGTGCCACCATCCAAAGTGTGCCACCATCCAGGATGTGCCACCATCCAAGGTGTGCCACCATCAAAGGTGTGCCACCATCCAATGTGTGCCACCACCCTTATTGGATGATGCATGGTGTGTCACCTCACCTTGGATGGTGTGCCACCACTCAAGATGTGCGATCAACCTGGGTGTAGCACCACCCAAGGTGTGCCACCATCCAAGGTGTGCCACCATCCAAGGTGTGCCACCATCCAAGGTGTGCCACCACTCAAATTGTGCCACAACCCAAGGTGTTCCACCACCCAAGGTGTGCCATCACCGAGGGTGTGCCACAATCGAATGTGTGCCACCACCCAAGGTGTGCCACCATCGAAGGTGCGCGATCACCCAAGGTGTGCCACCACCCAGGGAGTGCCACCAATGAAGATGTGCCACCACCGAAGGTGTGCCACCACATAAGGTGTGCCACCACCCAAGGTGTGCCACCACCCAAGTTGTGCCACCAACCAAGGTATGCCATCTCCCAAGGTGCGCCACCACCCAAGGTGTGCCACCGCATAAGGTGTGCCACCACCCAAGGTGTGCCACCACCCAAGGTGTGCCACCATCCAAGGTGTGCCACCACCCAAGGTGTGCAACCACCCAAGGTGTGCAACCACCCAAGGTGTGCCACCACCCAAGGTGTGCCACTACCCAAGGTGGGCCACCACCCAAGGTATGCCACCATCCAAGGTGTGCCACCATCCAAGGTATGCCACCACCCAAGGTGTGCGACCACCCAAGGTGTGCCACCACCCAAGGTGTGTCACCACCGAAGGTGTGCCACCATCCAAGGTATGCCACCACCCAAGGTGTGCCACCACCCAAGGTGAGCCACCACCCAAGGTGGGCCACCATCCAAGGTGTGTCACCACCCAAGGTGTGCCACCACCCGAGATGTTCCACCATCCAAGGTGTGTCACCACCCAAGGTAACTCACCACCCAAGGTGTGCTACCACCAAAGGTATGCCACCATCCAAAGTGTGCCACCATTCAATGTGAGCCACCATCCAAGGTGTGCCACCATTCAAGGTGAGCCACCATCCAAGGTGTGCCACCATCTAAGGTGTGCCACGACTCAAGGTGTGCCACGACCCAGGGTGTACCACCACCCAAGGTGTGCCACCACCCAAGGTGTGCCACCACCCAAGGTGTGCCACCACCCAAGGTGTGCCACCACCCAAGGTGTGCCACCACCCAAGGTGTGCCACCACCCAAGGTGGTGTCCCAGTATTGGGACTGACTCCCAAAAAGCTAAGCAAGTTGTAGTCTTTGTAAACTAGGTACAAAATGTATGGTATATTATTATAAATCCACACCTGGTATATACACATGTGGTGAGCTGGTGCCGTAACTGATATGTTTATCATGCACACATGGGGGGGGTCTGGGCTCCGGGGGAGGGGGTGGTCTGTGGTCTGGGGGAGAGGGCCGGTGGTCTGGGGTCCGGGGGAGAGGGTGGTCTGTGGTCTGGGGGGAGGGGGTGATCTGGGGACCGTGAGAGAGGGTGGTCTGAGGTCCGGGGGAGGGGGTGGTCTGGGGTCCGGGGGAGAGGGGGTCTGGGGTCTGGGGGAGACAGTGGTCTGGGGTCAAGGGGAGACAGTGGTCTGGGGTCCGGGGGAGGGGGTGGTCTGGGGTCCGGGGGAGGGGGTGGTCTGGGGTCCGGGGGAGGGGGTGGTCTGGGGTCCGGGGAAGAGGGTGGTCTGGGGTCCGGGGGAGGGGGTGGTCTGGGGTCCGAGGGAGGGGGTGGTCTGGGGTCCGGGGGAGGGGGTGGTCTGGGGTCCGGGGAAGAGGGTGGTCTGGGGTCCGGGGGAGGGGGTGGTCTGGGGTCCGAGGGAAGGGGTGGTCTGGGGTCCGGGGGAGGGGGTGGTCTGGGTCGTCCGAATGCCATCATGAACAAAGATCCAAATTTCCCTCCGTCTCGAGGTTTGTGGATGTGAAATGTGTAGTTACGAGTCCATAGACTTTATCACTCATAACTGATGGCACTTAGCTTTTTTGACACACTGTACTCCACTTCATATAGTCTAGGGTAGCTGCACTAATGCAGATGTACCTCATATATTAATAAAAAAACGACTATAGTGATGATACNCAAGGTGTGTCATCATCTAAAGTGTGTCTTCATCCAAGGTGAGCTACCATCTAAGGTGTGCCACCACTCAAGGTGTGCCACCATCCAAGGTGTGCCACCCCTCAAGGTGAGCCACCATCTAAGGTGTGCCACCACCAAGGTGTGACACCATCCAAGGTGAGCCACCGCCCAAGGTGTGCCACCATCCAAGGTGAGAAACATCCAAGGTGTGCTATCACCCAAGGTTTGCCACCACCCAAGTTGTGCCACCACCCAAGGTGAGCTACCACCCAAGGTGTGCCACCACCCTAAGTGAGCTACCACCCAAGGTGTGCCACCAACCTAAGTGAGCTACAACCCAAGGTGTGCCACCACCCAAGGTGTGCCACCATCCAAGGTGTGCCACCACCCAAGGTGTGCCACCATCCAAGGTTTGCTACCACCAAGGTGTGCCACCACCCTAAGTGAGCTTCCACCCTAGGTGAGCAGCCACCCATGGTGATCCACCATCTAAGGTGTGCCACCACCCAAGGTGAGCCACCATCCAAGGTGTGCTAGCACCCAATGGGTTCCACCACCCAAGATGAGCCACCACCTAAGGTATGCAACCACCCAAGGTGAGCAACTATCTTAGGTGTGCCACCACCCAAGGTGTGCCACCATCCAAGGTGTGCCACCACCCAAGGTGTGCCACTATCCAAGGTGAGCAAACATCTAAGGTGTTCCACCAGCCAAGGTGTGCTATCATCCATGGTGTGCCACCACCCTAGGTTAGCCACCATCCAAGGTGAGCCACCATCCGAGGTACGCCACCACCAAAAGTGAGCCACCACCCAAGGTGAGAGACCCTCCAAGGTACGCCACCACCCAAGGTGTGTCACCATCTAAGATGTGCCACTACCCAAGGTGTGTCACCATCTAAGGTTTGCCACCATCCAAGGTGTGGCATCACCCAGGGTGAGCCACCACCCAGAGTGGGGTGAGCCACCATCTAAGGTGTGCCATCACCCAAGGTGTGCCACCATCAAAATGTGCCACCACTCAAGGTGAGCCACCATCTAAGGTGTGCCACCACCCAAGGTGTGCCACCATCCAAGGTTTGCCAGCACACTAGGTAAGCCACCGTCCAAAGTGAGGTTCCATCAACGGTGTGCCACCACCCAAGGTGTGCCACCACCCAATGTGAGCCACCAACCAAGGTGTGCCAATATCTAAGGTGTGCCACAACCCAAGGTGTTCCACCATCCAAGGTGAACTACCAACTAAGGAGTGCCAACACCCAAGGTGTACCACCATCCAAGGTGTGCCACCATCCAAGGTGAACCACCATCCATTGTGTGCCACCACCCAAGGTGTGCCACCACCCAATGTGAGCCTCCACCCAAGGTGTGCCAATATCTAAGGTGTGCCACAATCCAAGGTTTTCAACCATCCAAGGTGAACTACCAACTAAGGAGTGCCAACACCCAAGGTGTACCACCATCCAAGGTGTGCCACCATCTAAGGTGTACCACCATCCAAGGTGTGTCACCACCCAAGGTGTGCCATCTCCCAAGTTGTGCCACCACCGAAGGAGAGCTACGACCTAGGTAAGCCATCATCTAGGGTGTGCCACAACACAAGATGAGCAACCACTCATGGTGTGCCAACACCCAAAATGAGCCACCATCTAAGGTGTGGCACCACCCAAGGTGTGCCACTACCAAAGGTTTGCCACCACCCAAGGTGTTCCACCATCTAATATGTTCCACCATCTAAGGTGTGCCACCACGCAAGGTGTGCCACCATAAAAGGTGTGCCACCACCCAAGGTGAGCACCACCCAAGGTTATCCACCATCTAAGGTGTGCCACCACCCAAGGTGAGCAGCCACCCAAGGTTATCCACCATCTAAGGTGTGCCACCACCCAACGTGTGCCACCATCGTAGGTGTGCCACAACACAACGTGTGCCACCATCTAAGGTGTGCCACCACCCAAATTTTGCCACCATCCAAGGTGTGCCTCCATCTAAGGTGTGCCAACACCCAAGGTTTGCCACCATCCTAGGTGTGCCACTATCCAAAGTGTTCCACCATCTATGGTGTGCCACCATCTAAGGTGTGCTAGCACGTAAGGTCTGCTTCCATCTAAGGTGTGCCACCACCCAAGGTGTGCCACTATTTAAGGAGTGCCACCATCTAAGGTGTGCCACCACCCAAGGTGCGCCACCACGTAAGGTGTGCCATCATCCATGGTGTGCCACTACCATAGGTGAGCCACCATCCAAGGCACGCCACCACCCAAGGTGAGCCACCACCCAAGGCACGCCACCACCCAAGGTGAGCCACCACCCAAGGCTCGCCACCACCCAAGGTGTACCACCATTCAAGGTGAGCCACCACTAAAGGTGAGCCACCACCCAAGATTTGCCACCAATCAAGTTGTGCCAACATCTAAGGTGTGCAGCCATCTAAGGTGTGCCAACACCCAAGGTGTTCCACCACCGAAGGTGTGCCACCACCCAAGGTGTGCCACCACCCAAGATGTGCCACCACCCAAGGAGTGCCTCCTCCCATGGTGTGCCACCACCCATTTGAGCCACCACCCAAGATGTGCCACCACCCAAGGTGTGCCACCATCCACGGAGAGACACCACCCAAGGTGTGCCAACACCCAGGTGTGCCACCACCAAGGTGTGCCACCACCCAAGGTGTGCCACAATCTAAGGTGTGCCCCTCCCAAAGTGTGCCACCATCCAATGTTTACCACAATCCAAGAGGCGCCACCACCCAAGGTGAGCCACCACCCATGGTGTGCACCACCAAGGTGTGCCACCACCCAAGGTGTTCCACCACCCAAGTGTACCACCACCCAAGGTGTGCCACCACCCATGGTGTTCCACCATTCAAGGTGTGCCACCACTCAAGGTGAGCCACCACCCAAGATGTGCCACCACCCAAGGTGTGCCAACATCTAAGGTGTGCCACCATCTAAGGTGTGCCACCACCAAGGTGTTTCACCATCGAAGGTGTGCCACCACCCAAGGTTTGCCACCACCCAAGGTGTGCCACCACCCAAGGTGTGCCACCATCCAACGAGAGACACCACCCAAGGTGTGCTACCATCTATTATGTGCCACTACCTAAGGTGTGCCACTACCCAAGGTGTGCCACTACCCAAGGTGTGCCACCACCCATTTTGTGGCACCACCCTAGGTGTGCCACCATCCAAGGTGTGCCACCATCCAAAGTGTGTCACCATCTATTGTGTGCCACCTCCCAAGGTGTGCCACCACCCAAGGTGTGCCAACACTCAAGGAGTGCCACCATCCAAGTTGTGCCAATTCCCAATGCGTGCCACTACCCAAGGTGAGCCATCACCCAAGGTGTGCCACCATCCAAGGTGTGCCACCACCCAAGGTGTGCCACCACCCAGGTGAGCCACCACCTAAGGTGTGCCACCAACCAAGGTGTGCCACCACCCAAGGTGTGCCACCACCCAAGGTGGGCCACCACCCAAGGTGTGCCACCACCCAAGGTGAGCCACCACCCAAAGGTGCCAGCACCCAAGGTGTGCCACCATCCAAGGTGTGCCACCATCTATTGTGTGCCACTACCCAAGGTGTGCCACTACCCAAGGTGTGCCACCACTCAAGGTGTGCCACCACCCATGGTGTGCCACCACCCAAGGTGTGCCACCATCCAAGGTGTGCCACCATCCAAAGTGTGTCACCATCTATTGTGTGCCACCACCAAGGTGTGCCACCACCCAAGGAGTGCCAACACTCAAGGAGTGCCACCATCCAAGGTGTGCCACCGTCCAAGGTGTGCGAACTCCCAATGCGTGCCACTACCCAAGGTGAGCCATCACCCAAGGTGTGCCACCATCCAAGGTGTGCCAACACCCAAGGGGAGCCACCACCCAAGGTGTGCCACCACCCAAGGTGTGCCACCATCCTAGATGTGCTACCATCTATTGTGTGCCACTACCCAAGGTGTGCCACCACCCAATATGTGCCACCACCCATGGTGTGCCACCACCCAAGGTGTACTATCATCCAAGGTGTGCCACCATCCAAGGTGTGCCACCATCTATTGTGTGCCACCACCTAAGGTGTGCCACCACCCATTGTGTGCCACCTTCCAAGGTGTGCCACCACCCAAGGTGTGCCACCATGCAAGGTGTGCTACCACCCAAGGTGTACCACCACCCATGGTGTGCCACCACCCAAGGTGTGCCACCATCCAAGGTGTGCCACCATCCAAGGTGTACCACCATCTATTGTGTGCCATCACCCAAGGTGCGCCACCACCCAAGTTGTGTCACCACCCAATGTGTGCCACCACCCATGGTGTGCCACCACCCGAGGAGTGCCTCCATGAAAGGTACGCCACCATCTAAGGTGTACCACCACCAAGGTGTGCCACCACCCAAGGTGTGCCATCACCAAGGTGTGCCACCATCCAAGGTGTGCCACCATCTAAGGGTGCCACCACCCAAGGTGTGCACCTCCCAATGTGTGCCACCACCTAAGGTGTGCCACCACCCATGGTGTGCGACCACCCAAAGTATTCCACCACCCATGGTGTGCCACCACCCAAGGTGTGCCACCACCCAATGTGTACCACCACCCAAGGTGTGCTACCATGCAAGGTGTGCCACCATCCAAGGTGTGACACCACTCAAGGTGTGCCACAACCAAGTGTGCCACCACCCGGTGTGCCACCATCCATGGTGTGCCACCACCCAATGTGTGCCACCATCCAGGGTTGCCACCTCCCAAGGTGTGCCACCACCCAAGGTGTGCCTCCACAAAATGTGTGCCACCACCCAAGGTGCGCCATCACCCAAGGTGTGCCACCACTCATGGTGTGCATCACCCAAGGTGTGCCACCATCCAAGGTGTGCCACCATCTAAGGTGTGCCACCACCCAAGGTGTGCCTCCTCCCAATGTGTGCCACCACCTAAGGTGTGCCACCACCCATGGTGTGCGACCACCCAATGTGTACCACAACCCAATGTGTACCACAACCCAAGGTGTGCTACCACCCAAGGTGTGCCACCACCCAAGGTATGCCACCACCCAGGGTGTGCCACCACTCAAAGTGTGCCACCACCCAAGGTGTGCCACCACCCAAGGTATGCCACCACCCAGGGTGTGCCACCACTCAAAGTGTGCTACCACCCAAGGTGTGCCACCACCCAAGGTATGCCACCACCCAGGGTGTGCCACCACTCAAAGTGTGCCACCACCCAAGGTGTGCCACCTCCCAAGAGGCGCCACCACCCAAGGTGTGCCACCACCCAAGAGGCGCCACCACCCAAGGTGTGCCACTATCAGAGGTGTGCCTTTGATAGTGGCGCACCGTTCAGTCTCAACCATCAATTGATGGTTTAGGCGGGACCGAAGAGCCAGAGCTCAACCCCAGTAAACACAACAAGGTGAGTACAACTAGGTTAGTACGTCTCCAGGAAGCAACCCGTAGCAGCTGTCTAACTCCCTGGAACCTATTTATACCTCTATTCATAGCAGGAAGTCGTCACTAAAAGCTGCTAGTGTCCAGCACTTCTGTCTGTAGCAGCAAGACATAAGTAGAAAATAGTTTCCGCGGTTGGTCCAACTCAATACTGCCGATATATACTTTCTAATTTTATTGAAAGTGGGTATATGTACTATGGTCCTCATCGTTACTGTAAGTACTACCAACACAGAGGATGGGCTCTGGTGTGACAATCTGGGCACCAATGGCGACGCCGGAACTGGAACCGGTGTATCACCACCCAAGGTGAGCCACTTCCCAAGATGTGCCACCTCCCAAGGTGAGCCACCACCCAAGTTGAGCCACCATCTAAGGTGTGCCACCATCTAAGGTGTGCCACCATCTAAGGTGTGCCACCACCCAAGGTGTGCCACCATCGAAGGTGTGCCACCATCAAGGTGTGCCACCATCTAAGGTGTGCCACCACCGAAGGTTTGCCACCACCCAAGGTGTGCCACCACCCAAGGTGTGCCACCACACAAGGTGTACCACTACCCAAGGTGAGCCACCACCGAAGGTGTGCCACCTCCCAAGCTAAGCCACCACCGAAGGTGTGCCACCACCCAATGTGTGCCACCACCGAAGGTGAGCCAACACCCAATGTGTGCCACCACCCAAGGTGTGCCACCACCCAAGGTGTGCCACCACCCAATGTGTGCCACCTTCCAAGGTGTGCCACCACCCAAGGTGTGCCACCATGCAAGGTGTGCCACCACCCAAGGTGCGCCAACACCCAAATTGTGCCACCATCTAAGTTGTGGCACCACCCAAGGTGTGCCACTACCAAAGGTTTGCCACCACCCAAGGTGTTCCACCATCTAATATGTTCCACCATCTAAGGTGTGCCACCACGCAAGGTGTGCCACCATAAAAGGTGTGCCACCACCCAAGGTGAGCAGCCACCCAAGGTTATCCACCATCTAAGGTGTGCCACCACCCAACGTGTGCCACCATCGTAGGTGTGCCACAACACAACGTGTGCCACCATCTAAGGTGTGCCACCACCCAAATTTTGCCACCATCCAAGGTGTGCCTCCATCTAAGGTGTGCCAACACCCAAGGTTTGCCACCATCCTAGGTGTGCCACTATCCAAAGTGTTCCACCATCTATGGTGTGCCACCATCTAAGGTGTGCTAGCACGTAAGGTCTGCATCTATCTAAGGTGTGCCACCACCCAAGGTGTGCCACTATTTAAGGAGTGCCACCATCTAAGGTGTGCCACCACCCAAGGTGCGCCACCACGTAAGGTGTGCCATCATCCATGGTGTGCCACTACCATAGGTGAGCCACCATCCAAGGCACGCCACCACCCAAGGTGAGCCACCACCCAAGGCACGCCACCACCCAAGGTGAGCCACCACCCAAGGTGAGCCACCACCCAAGGCACGCCACCACCCAAGGTGTACCACCATTCAAGGTGAGCCACCACTAAAGGTGAGCCACCACCCAAGATATGCCACCACCCAAGTTGTGCCAACATCTAAGGTGTGCCGCCATCTAAGGTGTGCCAACACCCAAGGTGTTCCACCACCGAAGGTGTGCCACCACCCAAGGTGTGCCACCACCCAAGATGTGCCACCACCCAAGGAGTGCCTCCTCCCAAGGTGTGCCACCACCCAAGGTGAGCCACCACCCAAGATGTGCCACCACCCAAGGTGTGCCACCATCCACGGAGAGACACCACCCAAGGTGTGCCACCACCCAAGGTGTGCCACCACCCAAGGTGTGCCACCACCCAAGGTGTGCCACCACCCAAGGTGTGCCACCACCCAAGGTGTGCCACCACCCAAGGTGTGCCACCACCCAAGGTGTGCCACAATCTAAGGTGTGCCCCTCCCAAAGTGTGCCACCATCCAATGTTTACCACAATCCAAGAGGCGCCACCACCCAAGGTGAGCCACCACCCATGGTGTGCCACCACCCAAGGTGTGCCACCACCCAAGGTGTTCCACCACCCAAGGTGTACCACCACCCAAGGTGTGCCACCACCCTTGGTGTTCCACCATTCAAGGTGTGCCACCACTCAAGGTGAGCCACCACCCAAGATGTGCCACCACCCAAGGTGTGCCAACATCTAAGGTGTGCCACCATCTAAGGTGTGCCACCACCCAAGGTGTTTCACCATCGAAGGTGTGCCACCACCCAAGGTGTACCACCACCCAAGGTGTGCCACCACCCAAGGTGTGCCACCATCCAACGAGAGACACCACCCAAGGTGTGCCACCATCTATTATGTGCCACTACCTAAGGTGTGCCACTACCCAAGGTGTGCCACCACCCAAGGTGTGCCACCACCCATTTTGTGGCACCACCCTAGGTGTGCCACCATCCAAGGTGTGCATCCATCCAAAGTGTGTCACCATCTATTGTGTGCCACCTCCCAAGGTGTGCCACAACCCAAGGTGTGCCAACACTCAAGGAGTGCCACCATCCAAGGTGTGCCACCGTCCAAGGTGTGCGAACTCCCAATGCGTGCCACTACCCAAGGTGAGCCATCACCCAAGGTGTGCCACCATCCAAGGTGTGCCAACACCCAAGGGGAGCCACCACCCAAGGTGTGCCACCACCCAAGGTGTGCCACCATCCTAGATGTGCTACCATCTATTGTGTGCCACTATCCAAGGTGTGCCACCACCCAATATGTGCCACCACCCATGGTGTGCCACCACCCAAGGTGTACTATCATCCAAGGTGTGCCACCATCCAAGGTGTGCCACCATCTATTGTGTGCCACCACCCAAGGTGTGCCACCACCCATTGTGTGCCACCTTCCAAGGTGTGCCACCACCCAAGGTGTGCCACCATGCAAGGTGTGCTACCACCCAAGGTGTACCACCACCCATGGTGTGCCACCACCCAAGGTGTGCCACCATCCAAGGTGTTCCACCATCTAATATGTTCCACCATCTAAGGGGTGCCACCACGCAAGGTGTGCCACCATAAAAGGTGTGCCACCACCCAAGGTGAGCAGCCACCCAAGGTTATCCACCATCTAAGGTGTGCCACCACCCAACGTGTGCCACTATCGTAGGTGAGCCACAACACAACGTGTGCCACCATCTAAGGTGTGCCACCACCCAAATTTTGCCACCATCCAAGGTGTGCCTTCATCTAAGGTGTGCCAACACCCAAGGTTTGCCACCATCCTAGGTGTGCCACTATCCAAAGTGTTCCACCATCTATGGTGTGCCACCATCTAAGGTGTGCTAGCACGTAAGGTCTGCTTCCATCTAAGGTGTGCCACCACCAAGGTGTGCCACTATTTAAGGAGTGCCACCATCTAAGGTGTGCCACCACCCAAGGTGCGCCACACGTAAGGTGTGCCATCATCCATGGTGTGCCACTACCATAGGTGAGCCACCATCCAAGGCACGCCACCACCCAAGGTGAGCCACCACCCAAGGCACGCCACCACCCAAGGTGAGCCACCACCCAAGGTGAGCCACCACCCAAGGCACGCCACCACCCAAGGTGTACCACCATTCAAGGTGAGCCACCACTAAAGGTGAGCCACCACCCAAGATATGCCACCACCCAAGTTGTGCCAACATCTAAGGTGTGCCGCCATCTAAGGTGTGCCAACACCCAAGGTGTTCCACCACCGAAGGTGTGCCACCACCCAAGGTGTGCCACCACCCAAGATGTGCCACCACCCAAGGAGTGCCTCCTCCCAAGGTGTGCCACCACCCAAGGTGAGCCACCACCCAAGATGTGCCACCACCCAAGGTGTGCCACCATCCACGGAGAGACACCACCCAAGGTGTGCCACCACCAAGGTGTGCCACCACCCAAGGTGTGCCACCACCCAAAGTGTGCCACCACCCAAGGTGTGCCACCACCCAAGGTGTGCCACCACCCAAGGTGTGCCACAATCTAAGGTGTGCCCCTCCAAAGTGTGCCACCATCCAATGTTTACCACAATCCAAGAGGCGCCACCACCCAAGGTGAGCCACCACCCATGGTGTGCCACCACCCAAGGTGTGCCACCACCCAAGGTGTTCCACCACCAAGGTGTACCACCACCCAAGGTGTGCCACCACCCTTGGTGTTCCACCATTCAAGGTGTGCCACCACTCAAGGTGAGCCACCACCCAAGATGTGCCACCACCCAAGGTGTGCCAACATCTAAGGTGTGCCACCATCTAAGGTGTGCCACCACCCAAGGTGTTTCACCATCGAAGGTGTGCCACCACCCAAGGTGTACCACCACCCAAGGTGTGCCACCACCAAGGTGTGCCACCATCCAACGAGAGACACCACCCAAGGTGTGCCACCATCTATTATGTGCCACTACCTAAGGTGTGCCACTACCCAAGGTGTGCCACCACCCAAGGTGTGCCATCACCCATTTTGTGGCACCACCCTAGGTGTGCCACCATCCAAGGTGTGCCACCATCCAAAGTGTGTCACCATCTATTGTGTGCCACTCCCACGGTGTGCCACAACCCAAGGTGTGCCAACACTCAAGGAGTGCCACCATCCAAGGTGTGCCACCGTCCAAGGTGTGCGAACTCCCAATGCGTGCCACTACCCAAGGTGAGCCATCACCCAAGGTGTGCCACCATCCAAGGTGTGCCAACACCCAAGGGGAGCCACCACCCAAGGTGTGCCACCACCCAAGGTGTGCCACCATCCTAGATGTGCTACCATCTATTGTGTGCCACTACCCAAGGTGTGCCACCACCCAATATGTGCCACCACCCATGGTGTGCCACCACCCAAGGGGTACTATCATCCAAGGTGTGCCACCATCCAAGGTGTGCCACCATCTATTGTGTGCCACCACCCAAGGTGTGCCACCACCCATTGTGTGCCACCTTCCAAGGTGTGCCACCACCCAAGGTGTGCCACCATGCAAGGTGTGCTACCACCCAAGGTGTACCACCACCCATGGTGTAACCACCCAAGGTGTGCCACCATCCAAGGTGTGCCACCATCCAAGGTGTACCACCATCTATTGTGTGCCATCACCCAAGGTGCGCCACCACCCAAGTTGTGCCACCACCCAATGTGTGCCACCACCCAAGGTGCGCCACCACCCAAGGTGTGCCACCACCCATGGTGTGCCACCACCCGAGGAGTGCCTCCATGAAAGGTTCGCCACCATCTAAGGTGTACCACCACCCAAGGTGTGCCACCACCCAAGGTGTGCCATCACCCAAGGTGTGCCACCATCCAAGGTGTGCCACCATCTAAGGTGTGCCACCACCCAAGGTGTGCCACCTCCCAATGTGTGCCACCACCTAAGGTGTGCCACCACCCATGGTGTGCGACCACCCAATGTGTTCCACCACCCATGGTGTGCCACCGCCCAAGGTGTGCCACCACCCAATGTGTACCACCACCAAGGTGTGCTACCATGCAAGGTGTGCCACCATCCAAGGTGTGACACCACTCAAGGTGTGCCACCACCCAAGGTGTGCCACCACCGAGGTGTGCCACCATCCAAGGTGTGCCACCATCTAAGGTGTGCCACCACCCAATGTGTGCCACCACCCAAGGTGTGCCACCACCGAAGGTTTGCCACCACCCAAGGTGTGCCACCACCCAAGGTGTGCCACCACACAAGGTGTACCACTACCCAAGGTGAGCCACCACCGAAGGTGTGCCACCACCAAGCTAAGCCACCACCGAAGGTGTGCCACCACCCAAGGTGTGCCACCACCGAAGGTGAGCCAACACCTAATGCGTGCCACCACCCAAGGTGTGCCACCACCCAAGGTGTGCCACCATCCAATGTGTGCCACCACCCAATGTGTGCCACCACCCAAGGTGTGCCACCACCCAAGGTGTGCCACCACCCAATGTGTGCCACCACCCAAGGTGTGCCACCACCCAAAGTGTGCCACCACCCAAGGTGAGCCACCACACAAGGTGTACCACCACCCAAGGTGTGCCACCAGCCAAGGTGTGCCACCACCCAATGTGTGCCACCACCCAAGGTGAGCCACCACCCAAGGTGTGCCTCCACCCAAGGTGTGCCACCACCCAAGGTGTGCCACCATCTAAGGTGTGCCACCACCCAAGGTGTGCCACCATCCAAGGAGAGCCACCACCCAAGGTGTTCCACTATCCAAGATGTGCCACCATCCAAAGTGTGCTACCACCCAAGTTGTGCCACTATCCAAGAGGCGCTATCACGTAAGGTGAGCCACCAGCCAAGGTGTGCCACCATCTAGGGTGTGCCACCATCTAGGGTGTGCCACCATCCAATGGGTGCAACCACCGAAAGTGTGCCACCATCCAAGGAGTGCCACCATCCAAGGTGTGCCACCATCTAAAGTGTGCCACCATCTAAGGTGTGCCACCATCCAAAGTGTGCCACCATCCAGGATGTGCCACCATCCAAGGTGTGCCACCATCAAAGGTGTGCCACCATCCAATGTGTGCCACCACCCTTATTGGATGATGCATGGTGTGTCACCTCACCTTGGATGGTGTGCCACCACTCAAGATGTGCGATCAACCTGGGTGTAGCACCACCAAAGGTGTGCCACCATCCAAGGTGTGCCACCATCCAAGGTGTGCCACCATCCAAGGTGTGCCACCATCCAAGGTGTGCCACCATCCAAGGTGTGCCACCACTCAAATTGTGCCACAACCCAAGGTGTTCCACCACCAAGATGTGCCATCACCGAGGGTGTGCCACAATCGAAGGTGTGCCACCACCCAAGGTGTGCCACCATCGAAGGTGCGCGATCACCCAAGGTGTGCCACCACCCAGGGAGTGCCACCAATCAAGATGTGCCACCACCCAAGGTGTGCCTCCATCTAAGGTGTGCCAACACCCAAGGTTTGCCACCATCTATGGTGTCCCACCATCTAAGGTGTGCTAGCACGCAAGGTCTGCTTCCATCTAAGGTGTGCCACCACCCAAGGTGTGCCACTATTTAAGGAGTGCCACCATCTAAAGTATGCCACCACCCAAGGTGCGCCACCACGTAAGGTGTGCCATCATCCATGGTGTGCCACTACCATAGGTGAGCCACCATCCAAGGCACGCCACCACCCAAGGTGAGCCACCACCCAAGGCACGACACCACCCAAGGTGAGCCACCACCCAAGGTGAGCCACCACCCAAGGCACGCCACCACCCAAGGCACGCCACCACCCAAGGTGTACACCATTCAAGGTGAGCCACCACTAAAGGTGAGCCACCACCCAAGATGTGCCACCACCCAAGTTGTGCCAACATCTAAGGTGTGCCGCCATCTAAGGTGTGCCAACACCCAAGGTGTTCCGCCACCGAAGGTGTGCCACCACCCAAGGTGTGCCACCACCCAAGATGTGCCATCACCCAAGGAGTGCCTCCTCCCAAGGTGTGCCACCACCCAAGGTGAGCCACCACCCAAGATGTGCCATCATCCAAGGTGTGCCACCATCCACGGAGAGACACCACCCAAGGTGTGCCACCACCAAGGTGTGCCACCACCCAAGGTGTGCCACCACCCAAGGTGTGCCACAATCTAAGGTGTGCCCCACCCAAA
>WNGS01005062.1:47534-57461 GCA_020271785.1 Procambarus virginalis | reverse complement strand
AACAGGCATTTATATCATAAAATTCTAGGCTCATAGCCTAACACCAATATCGGTTTACTACCAATATATATAATAATAATATCACAGGAAATTAATAATAGTCACAGTAATTTCTTTGATGAATCCTGGTGCTTGCACACACCCACACATAGATATATATGTAAACTGATACTGTGAGCGCTCTGGGTAGCCTCACCACACACTGTGCTCTCTGTGACTTAGACTCAGGTGAGACTTGCTCACGACATATAAAATATCCTGACAAGAAAATATATAGCTAACTAAAGGGGAAATGGGAGGGTAACTGTAAACACCTACTTCACCTATCCTAGGATGACAGTTGGGTTGTAGCTCCTGGTCCAGGCTCTCGCCTCGTACACCCTCCAGAAACACAAGCCAACGCCTTAGGATTTTCGCGTCTCGCCGCTTTCTGTACACTGCAGGTCCGTGCTCCTTCTCTACAGTACGTCGCAGGGGAAGTCGTCGGTCTCCTGGCCGTCAACTTTCCTCCCAACTACGGCAGCCAGCCTACGTCTCGGCGGTCGTCGTACGTTTCCCATTAGTCCTTGTCACTGTACTCCCAGAGGAACTGCCTCTCACCACTACGAAGTCACTGTGAAGTTATCAGCCGTCCCAGACGATACTGCTTAAGCTCCACACGCACAGCACCCGACTTCAGAGCACTTGAAGCTCACTTCACTGTCAATTCCCTCGTCGTCTAGATATTCACTAGGTATTTGGGAAGACTTCTCGACGTGCTTGCATCCAACTGTTGACTCGTAGGGTTCCACGAAGGTGGGGTTACTGTCAAACTTGACAGGATCGTCGATCACACGTTCAACCAAGTTGACAAGGGTCAACTCGGTTCACTCACGGTGGATTGGCCCGGCCACTAAGCTGTCTCTTATACTGGTGAACTGCCAAGGACGTCACACGTCGATGCCCGGCCCACTTCTTGCAACGCACCTGTCCCTGAGCACTTGTTGCTCAATATTCTGTCAATTCCTTATCTGAGCCACATCTGGGTTGCAGGAAGACCTCACAGAGTGCGCGCTAACAACTGGAGACGCTTACATCCACCGGAGTTCGGTAAATCCGTCACTCTGACAGGATGACCGATCGCACGTCCTGCCTCTCGGACGCGTCGTGAAAGACTGATAGCGCTAAGGCGCCACCACGGCTGGACTCCCCCTGCCTATGTGACGTCACATTTTCCAAAGTCGGTTTTCATTGGCTCCCAGTGCCACGTCGCTGACGGTGACCAATCTGGCGACACTGACGTCACACAGTTTTGGCGGGAGAACAGACTCGCCAGCGCCATTTGGCTCCCTAAAGGGCTATCCCACAGGCCAAAATACTATCTTTTCACAAATTTCTCGGCTCATCGAGAATACTACTCTCTCCCACATATGTTCAATTGATGCCTGCAACGTAGAGAACGCTCGGGAATAGTGGACATGACTCTTACAGCAGGCGTGGGAGAATTAAGGGGGGGGAACACCGTCACATACCCCTCCCCTTAAAATAGAGTCATGTCTGGTTAGTGCATGCGGGACAACATCTGCGACTACGTTGTCCTTTCCACTGAAAATCTTGGCTTCCAGCCAGTATTGCAGCCGCCAATGTGTGACACTCCTCATGTGTCTGCAGACCGTCTTCAAGGTCATCCTTGGCGTCCACTGCTTACCTATTACGGACCGAGGGCTCCACACCTCGTGTCCGTTCACCAGCTGGAACTGTGAGAAGTTTAACGGTTCTGCCACTGCTTGACGAACGACCAACAAAACAGGGTCCACCGTCTCTTCCCATTCGTCTTCCTGCCCTGTGCAGAACATTCTCAGAGCTGTCTCTGAGGTGGAGTGGAATCTTCTGACCGCCCCCTTCGACTGCGATCGGTAGGGCGACGACCGAATCTGCATCACTCCCCAATTTATCACTGTTCGTCTGACACACTCAGACCGGAATATTTCCACTGTCAGCCTGATTTTCCCTGGGCCTCCTCACCCAAGAAAAGATGTTGTAGTTGCCGCCACTTCTCTCGACGTTGAACGTCGCATCGTGGTCACCCTAGGCGACCCGCAGAGTCAACAGCGTGCAACGGACTCAACACTGCCGCTCTGCACTTGGCTGGCAACGCTACTTGGTCTCTCGTACCTGGAGAGGCTTTTCCGACCTCCATCCTTACAGGTTTACACTGTCTTATTAATATGCCTTCTTGCCTGTTAAAGTGAGTAGCTTTCTCGGACCAACACGTCCTCCTTTGACCTTACAATCAACTTGGGGATTCTGCCTGCTGCACCTCCTCGAGACGAGTGCGGTCCACCCCGGAGAACCGGTGAGGGTCACCTGTACCTCACCATCTGGGCTGCCTTCGCCCTCCACTCGCTCTCGGGTTCCATGACGAGGTGATCATTTCCCAGGCCGTCGGACGTCTCCTCGTCGGCCTTATCAGATCCACGCTCTCCTCGTCCGTCGCACTGCCTCGGTTACAGCACAGACAGGGAACGCCTCCATGGCGATTCCTTTCTCGTCCCCGCAGGCGTCGAACACTCCGCCTTTCTTCTCGAAGTGCTCCAAGCACTCCTCGTCCTTCACGAGGTTCGGGAGGACACGTCCTCCACATGCGTCATTTCCAAAATGACCTGTGCCTCCCTCGTGGGCATCGTCGCACAGACCCCCACTACTAGGGTTTGGCATCCATAATCCGAACTCAAGGTTACCCGTGTAGGGGCATCTGCACTGGGCCTCCCACAGTGTGCACACTTGCCTCACCTACACAGGTATTCTCGTGACACTCAGGGAAAGGTTCTGCTCACCAGGGTAAATTCCGCCCCAGTATCTCTCAGCATCATTACCGGATGGGGTCTGCGTCCCCCACCCTTACAGTTCCCTCACGCACGAATGGGTTAGCCTTTCCTTCCTAAGTACGGGTCCATCCCGCACTCCTTCGGCTAACTGGTCCTCTACCCGTACAAAAGCAACGTAACCCCGCTGCTTAGGACGTCTACATTCGCGCGCAATGTGTCCCATTAACCGCAGTTGAAACAGCGGATCCTTCTTCTTCCGCGGACTTCTCTTGCGCCTTCCAAAGACTCATGCTCAGCATCTCCGGCTGTAACGATAACAAGATCTCTTGAGCTCTCCCTCGGTGACTTCTTCGGCGGTTCCACAGCACTCTTCTGTCCTCTGCTGTCTCCATTCGAGGGGTAGGACTTGGGAGAACTCGGTCCTGTCCTCCATCCGTCCGACCTTCTATTATCTCCTCCCATAGCTAGAGAAACGGGCGGTCGGTGCTGTCCCTCTCGACGTGGACGTAACGCTTCTTCTAGCATGTCTGCTCGATCGGCCGCGGCTCTCAGGTCCTTGATGTCCCCTTTTACTCTCAACCCAATCTCGGGAGAGAGAACGGACATGAACTTTTCCATGACCATCAGCCCCTTGATCTCTTCAGCCGATCTTGCTCCTTCTGACTCCACGCCATTTCAAGAATTTCCTTTCCATGTCCCTCGCCGTCTCCGCATACGATTTTCCTGGCGATCGGGTACATTCTCTGAACCTCTTTCTATAGCACTCCGGCGTCAGCTTGAACGAATGGAGCACGGCCCGTTTTACTGCATCATAGTTGGTACATTCCTGGAGGTCGAGCATATTGTAAGCTTCACGAGCTTCACCAGTGAGCCTTCCCTGAACTAGCTCCGCCCACTCTGCCCTCGGCCACTTCTTCAACGTAGCGACCCTTTCGAAATGCTCGAAGAAGCCCTCAGCCTCATTAGGCACGAAGACGGCAAATCCCTCTCTCTCACTCGGCGGTCTTCCTGCTGTTGTGGTGGGGCAGTTGGAACTAGTCCTAGCTCAGCTCGTTTCAGCTCAATCTCCTTGTTCGCTTCAACCTCCTGCAGCTTCGTCCTAGTTTATTCGCGCTCCTTCAGCGTTTTTCTCTTTCTGCTTCTTCTCGTTGCTGCTGTGCCTCTCGTTCTCCTCTACGCAGCTGTGCTTCTCTTTCTGCTTCCTCGCGCTTCAGCTGTGCTTCTCTTTCTTCCCTGCGCAGCTGTGCTTCTTCGCGCTTCATCTGAGCTTCTCTTTCTTCTCTTTGCAGCTGTGCTCTCTTCTTCTCTTTGCAGCTGTGCTCTCTTTCCTCTCTTTGCAGCTGTGCTTCTCTTTCTTCTCTTGCAGCGTGCTTCTCTTTCTTCTCTCGCAGCTGTGCTCTCTTTCTGCTTCCTCTCGCTTCAGCTGTGCTTCTCTTTCTTCTCTGCGCAGCTGTGCTTCTCTTTCTGCTTCCTCACGCTTCAGCTGTGCTTCTTGTTCGCGCTCTTCCTTGTGCAGCTGTGCTTCTATCTGCATCTTCATTATTTTCAGTTTGATGCTGCGCCTGCTGCCACTGGATCCCTTACTGCTTCCACCTACTCAAGTTCTCACCTATACTGGCAGGTGTCTGTGGCCGTTCCTCTCCAAAGGCTTCACGTGCCTTGAGCTGTGCCATGATCTCAAGTCTTCTTTCTCCCACTTTGGAAGCTCTCAACTTGATCCCAAAGTGGTCGGCGATCGTCTGCAGCTGTGCCTTGGTGCACTCCTCCAGTACTTGTTCGTCTCTCGTGTCGATAACCTGGCTACTTTATCATCCTCCATCTTGTGACAATGAGTGAAAACTTAGGCCTGATATTAATACCACAATTACAACCTTGATCTTGCTCGTGATCCTGGCGAGGTCGCCAATGTCGGGGTGTCACGGTTCTTGTTAGTGAAGGGTTAAAGCAAGGTAGACTGGATCTCCTCTCCAGGTGGTTGCTCCGACAATAACCCTTACTCACCGTCGTTCTACGGGTCTTCCCTCGATCCTCTAGGCTCCACTGCTTGCCCCGGAGAGTACCCCAGTCGATCTCACAACCGGCCTTAATTGCAAGATGAGTGGAGGCACAGATCGTTCCCTCAATCTGTGGCCCGCCCCGACACAGAACTCTTACACAGCCTTTAAGGTCGCCAACTGGTGTTTTTAGGTGTCCAGTAACACTGCAGTGGTGAGGTGTAACTGTGGTAATTGTGGTAAGAGCAATTTCAAATAATATGGTATCAGGCAGGTCACTCTGTTTTACTTCATTACACGGTCACAAGATAAATGGAGGGGATGATATCAAACACCAAAGAGTTTTGGTATTTTACTTAAAAACAACGATAAATATATATGCATCAATGTATCAGGAACAATGTATGACAACTGCTCAATCCGTAGCAGAATAATCTGGAGCGCACCGATATGGCAACACCCGACAGCGCCACGCGTCACCTGTCAGATATCAGCTGACCGGGACCCTCGCGATCGTGAGAACAGACTAGTACTTGTTTTCTAATTCTATCACGATCCCCGTTTATTTAACTTTTTCGCAAAACACTGTATTCAACATTCACATGGCATACTTATGATTTCACTGGCCTCACGATCAATATCTTATTCACACTGCTGCACTCACAGTGACTTTTCACCGTACCAAAAGATTACTCTATTCTTAATAATATTTACTGTGAATGCACTCGCTTGATCACTGAACTTTTCTTTATATCTATACTTTCTCTTAAAGAGATATCACTGGCAATCACTTCACGTATATGATATTATTCAGTACACAGGCATGTACATAGATAAATCAGTAATCAAATTACAGGCATATATATATATAGATATATATAATATATATATATATATATATAGATCTATATATATATAATATATATATATATATATATATATATTATATCATAGATCATGAAGATCAACACACAGGCATTTATATCAATAAATCATGGAGATCAATACACAGGCATTTATATCAATAAATTCTAGGCTCATAGCCTAACACCAATATCTGGTTTACTACCAATATATATAATAATAATAATCACAGGAAATTAATAATAGTCACAGTAAATTCTTTGATGAATCCTGGTGCTTGCACACACCCACACATAGATATATATGTAAACTGATACTGTGAGTGCTCTGGGTAGCCTCACCACACACTGTGCTCTCTGTGACTTAGACTCAGGTGAGACTTGCTCACGACATATAAAATATCCTGACAAGAAAATATATAGCTAACTAAAGGGGAAATGGGGGGTAACTGTAAACACCTACTTCACCTATCCTAGGATGACAGTTGGGTTGTAGCTCCTGGTCCAGGCTCTCGCCTCGTACACTCTCCAGAAACACAAGCCAACGCCTTAGGATTTTCGCGTCTCGCCGCTTTCTGTACATGCAGGTCCGTGCTCCTTCCTCTACAGTACGTCGCAGGGTTGAAGTCGGTCTCCTGGCCGTCAACTTTCCTCCCAACTACGGCAGCCAGCCTACGTCTCGGCGGTCGTCGCACGTTTCCCAATTAGTCCTTGTCACTGTACTCCCAGAGGAACTGCCTCTCACCACTACGAAGTCACTGTGAAGTTATCTGCCGTCCCAGACGATACTGCTTAAGCTCCACACGCACAGCACCCGACTTCAGAGCACTTGAAGCTCACTTCACTGTCAATTCCCTCGTCGTCTAGATATATCGCTAGGTATTTGGGAAGACTTCTCGACGTGCTTGCATCCAACTGTTGACTCGTAGGGTTCCACGAAGGTGGGGTTACTGTCAAACTTGACAGGATCGTCGATCACACGTTCAACCAAGTTGACAAGGTAGTCAACTCAGTTCACTCACGGTGGATTGGCCCGGCCACTAAGCTGTCTCTTATACTGGTGAACTGCCAAGGACGTCACACATCGATGCCCGGCCCACTTCTTGCAACGTACCTGTCCCTGAGCACTTGTTGCTCAATATTCTGTCAATTCCTTATTTGAGCCACATCTGGGTTGCAGGAAGACCTCACAGAGTGCGCGCCAACAACTGGAGACGCTTACATCCACCGAGTTCGGTAAATCCGTCACTCTGACAGGATGACCGATCGCACGTCCTGCCTCTCGGACGCGTCGTGAAAGACTGATAGCGCTAAGGCGCCACCACGGCTGGACTCCCCCTGCCTATGTGACGTCACATTTTCCAAAGTCGGTTTTCATTGGCTCCCAGTGCCACGTCGCTGACGGTGACCAATCTGGCGCCACTGACGTCACACAGTTTTGGCGGGAGGACAGACTCGCCAGCACCATTTTGGCTCCCTAAAGGGCCTATCCCACAGGCCAAAATGCTATATTTTCGCTAATTTCTCGGCTCATCAAAAATACTGTTCTCTCCCACATATGCTCAATTGATGCCTGCAACGTAGAGAACGCTCGGGAATAGTAGACATGACTCTTACAGCAGGCGTGGGAGAATTAGAAGGGGGGGAACACCGTCACAGTAGTGCCTCGCAGATGTCAAGCCGCCTGGTGTCGCTGTATCTATCAATGATTTCTGTGTTGTTTGCTAAGATTTCTCTGGTGATGGTTTGGTTGTGGGAAGAGAATATTGTTCCTTAATGGAGCCCTGTTGCTTATGCATCGTTAAACGCCTGGAAAGAGATGTTGTTGTCTTGCCTATATACTGAGTTTTTGGGGCTTACAGTCCCCAAGAGGGCATTTGAAGGCATAGACGACGTTTGTCTCTTTTAGAGCGTTCTGCTCCGTGTCTGGAGAGTTTTCTCATGAGTAGGCTGGCCGTTTTCTTGGTTTATAGTAAATCGTTAGTTGTATCTACTGATTTTTGTCTGTAGGGATAACATTTCTATTCACAATATCTTTCAGGACCCTTTCCTCCGTTTTATGAGCTGTGGAAAAGAAGTTCCTGTAAAATAGTGTAATAGGGGGTATAGGTGTTGTATTAGTTGTCTCTTCAGAGGTTGCATGGCGTTTCACTTTCCTTCTTATGATGTCTTCAATGAAACCATTGGAGAAGCCGTTGTTGACTAGGACCTGTCTTACCCTACAGAGTTCTTCGTCGACTTGCTTCCATTCTGAGCTGTGGCTGAGAGCACGGTCGACATAAGCGTTAACAACACTCCTCTTGTACCTGTCTGGGCAGTCACTGTTGGCATTTAGGCACATTCCTATGGTTGTTTCCTTAGTGTAGACTGCAGTGTGGAAACCTCCGCTCCTTTCCATGACTGTTACATCTAGAAAGGGCAGCTTCCCATCCTTCTTCATCTCGTAAGTGAAACGCAACACAGAATTCTGCTCAAACGCCTCCTTCAGCTCCTGCAGATGTCTGACATCAGGTACCTGTGTAAAAATGTCGTCAACATACCTGCAGTATATGGCCGGTTTCAAGTTCAAGTCGACTAAGACTTTTTTCTCGATAGTACCCATGTAAAAGTTCGCAAACAGGACACCTAGGGGAGAACCCATGGCGACCCCATCTACTTGCTTATACATGTGCCCATCCGGGCTCAAGAAGGGTGCCTCTTTAGTACAAGCTTGGAGTAGTTTCCTCAAGCTTGTACTAAAGAGGCACCCTTCTTGAGCCCGGATGGGCACATGTATAAGCAAGTAGATGGGGTCGCCATAGGTTCTCCCCTAGGTGTCCTGTTTGCGAACTTTTACATGGGTACTATCGAGAAAAAAGTCTTAGTCGACTTGAACTTGAAACCCCCATATACTGCAGGTATGTTGACGACATTTTTACACAGGTACCTGATGTCAGACATCTGCAGGAGCTGAAGGAGGCGTTTGAGCAGAATTCCGTGTTGCGTTTCACTTACGAGATGGAGAAGGATGGGAAGCTGCCCTTTCTAGATGTAACAGTCATGGAAAGGAGCGGAGGTTTCCACACTGCAGTCTACACTAAGGAAACAAACATAGGAATGTGCCTAAATGCCAACAGTGACTGCCCAGACAGGTACAAGAAGAGTGTTGTTAACGCTTATGTCGACCGTGCTCTCAGCCACAGCTCAGAATGGAAGCAAGTCGACGAAGAACTCTGTAGGGTAAGGCAGGTCCTAGTCAACAACGGCTTCTCCAATGTTTCATTGAAGACATCATAAGAAGGAAAGTGAAACGCCATGCAACCTCTGAAGAGACAACTATACAACACCTATACCCCCTATTAGACTATTTTACAGGAACTTCTTTTCCACAGCTCATAAAATGGAGGAAAGGGTCCTGAAAGATATTGTTAATAGAAATGTTATCCCTACAGACAAAATCAGAAGATACAACTACGATTTACTATAAAACCAAGAAAACCGCCAGCCTACTCATGAGAAACTCTCCAGACACGGAGCAGAACGCTCTAAAAGAGACAAACGTCGTCTATGCCTTCAAATGCCCTCTTGGGGACTGTAAGCCTCAAAAACTCAGCATATAGGCAAGACAACAACATCTCTTTCCAGGCGTTTAACGATGCATAAGCAACAGGGCTCCATTAAGGAACATATATTCTCTTCCCACACCCAACCATCACCAGAGAAATCTTAGCAAACAACACAGAAATCATTGATAGATACAGCGACAGCAGGCGGCTTGACATCTGCGAGGCACTACACATCAAGAAGTCAACACCAGCAATCAACAGCCAATTAACGCACAACTTTATTCTACCCACTTCAAGACTCCGCTCCAATATAGAAACATCAAGAAATATGGGCCAATAGCCTTCTGCAGTTCTATCATTACCCAACTTCTATCTATTCCCATTGTTTTGTACCCCACTATTCTGTACCCCGTATTGTATTACATCACCTCACCCAAATGCAGGTATAAGAGCCAATGTTGTTTCAGTCATAAGTTGTGTGTGGATAAACTAAAGTTTTTGAAAATGTAATAAGGTTTACGAAACGCGCTCAAGTGTCGCGTCAGACTAGAAATAAAAATGAATTTTGGAGAATTGATTTTTCATTTACCGTCACCAGTAAAAAGAAACATAAGGAAATCGAGAAAATTCGTGTTAGAATTATTAATCTCACTTTTTCGGTCATATTTAATATATGTCTACAGGAAAGACTGCTACCAAAATATAGTAATATATATAT
>WNGS01005062.1:22306-37546 GCA_020271785.1 Procambarus virginalis | reverse complement strand
AGTCGTGCTGAATCGTAATTAAAAATTAGTAATTACTTTCCAAAATTATTAAATACTGGCACGTAGTTGACTTGTTACTTTAACCAAATATAACACTCACTAGACACTTGGACACTTGGGAGAGCGCAAACAATTACAGACCGCTGTCTCACTGAGCACGAGTAAAACCACTAGAAAATTCAGAGTCCCAACGCTAATTCACTTAAATGACCAAAAATCGACTTTGGTCTCTCAAAATTCTAACTCGGATCACTTTAATCGCACACTTGAATTAACACTGACGACCCGATGAATGTATGGCTAGACACAAACTATAATTTATTCCCAAAACTGAGGTTTTCCAAGCGATTTTGAAAAATGTCATCACATAAATTTTCCACGATTTTCACTAAGTCTTTCACTGAATTCACTTTAATGCACTGCACTTCACTTCACTTGAAAACAGTAAAACCTCTCACCTTTGTAATTCTCTCAGAGAATTAATACTGCACAACACGAAAACAAAAACTCCAGACTTAAAAATGTAAAAAAAAAAAAATACTTAGAAAATAATAACACTTATATACAAGAATTACTTAAACATGGGACTCCTGGTTCAACCTTGAAGCCGAGCGGACGTCTGGACACCTCTTCCGCCTGGGGGCCGCCTGGTCACGTCTTGTTTTCGCGTTTTGGCTTTGCTACTGCCGTTTGGCATCCCTTTTCAGCGGTCCGATTGTACGACGCCTGGCGCACATATCGCCTTGGGTCACAGGATTGTTGATAGATTTTTTTTTGACGTGTACTGGCTGGTTCTCCTGGCGGTGTGACGGTGTTCGGGGCCGGCTTGGCCGAGAGGTGCCGGGGGTTGGCGGGTCTTGGTGGGCTCCTGGTGTGCCCTCAGCCGTGGTGGGCGGCTGGCTTCTGCTCTGCCGGGGACACCGGATGACTTTTTGCGATTGAATTGGGGACAGCGTTTTGGTTTTGCTACCTGGTGTTCTCTGTGTGGAACGGGGCCGATGCTCATCACCCTGAGGGACTCCTGGGACTCCCCATCTCATCTGCCTGACTGTGCGTTTATTTGTCGTATGGCATGTTCGTTTCTAGTGTTTGGCGTCACTAGTTTCGCGATTTGGCTTGGCGTTCCACCTTTCCAGGCTTCGCAATTCACCCTTAACGGGTACGCCGGGGCGCATCCGATCCCACGATCGTCGTCGCCCCTAAATCAACACAACAACAACTTAAACAAGGGGAACACTTAACTAACGAGGGGATACTTAACTTGATAGGGAACATAATATGCAGGGAACTTAATTTAGTACTTAAGAAAAACTCGATTTAACCTATAACCGTCCCGTCCCGGCCCGCCCTGTCACTTTGCCAAGCCTAGGTAACCACATCCACCTAGATCCCAACAGTACAAAATAATCCCTTCCTTCGCGGTCAATGGTTAGACTAGATAGCGGAACAACCAACGGATCTAACTGTCCGACACCACCGTAATTCCGTTGCTAGAGAATCTACTAGGCCATCCCTCAGTGAACTCTTGGTACCTTCATGGCTGTACCGTAAAAATCTAGCGATTGGGTCGCCTAACACGCCCTCGGGGTTAATAATTAGCGTCCTAATACTTCCCCGCCCTGACAATTCGAAACCTAGAATTGTTGCTGCGAAAACCACCATGCAGCACCCTTGTCCGTAGCTGCAGAGGGTCGAGTAAATAATACCCTTTCCAACTACCCAAGGCGGCCTCCACTCTTAATTGCCTGCTTAGCACACACACTTAACTGCATATAATTAAACTTACCAGACCAACATGACACTAGAATCGCCTACTCTATGCGAATCGCACCACATAGGATTACCGTCGACCTCTAGCTTGTTGCACCCGGCTGACACACAGCATAACCGAACGGACAGACACGTGAGGCTTCAATTATCGTCAAGAAATGATTGAAAACACAGCTGCTACCATTGTAATAACCCTGTGAACCTTGTGATCGTTCTGAACGCTACCCTTGCTGTAACTCTCTCTCTACTCTTTCCCTTCATCCAAAACCCCAACTTAACACTGTTACAGTCCAGTATGACCCCTCACTGGACTGCCACGAATATAAACTGAATATTAAATGAGGAGGACATAACAAGGATAGGAGTTATTAATTTATTACCAATTATAAAAAAAATCATTAAACACTGCCACCACATTCACCACAAATGAATGTGTCTAAAATTATTGGTTCCCTAGGAAGGAAGGGACTCAGGTACGTAAATGTAAATGAGTAAATGGGTACGTAAATGGGTACATAAATGAACCTTAATGGATTAATACTGTAATCTTACTGAACTGAACTGGAGATTCTAGAGCGACTTTACTATTCATAAGATGGAGAACACAGGGGAATTTCTAGCACAGCCAATGAAAATCACAAGAATGAATAACACAGACATTAATCAAAGGGAACAGAGAACTAAACACAAATACATTAAAATTACTTTATTATTGGAACCCGTATATTTAAATCAAAATTGAAACATAGCCTACTCTAACAAAAACCCTACGAGGCAATGGAATGTAATACTAATATACACAACTCTAAGTGCACAATTACCTTCAATACTGCAGGTTGCCAAAGGATGTTGATTGGCTGCCCGCAGGTCACCTGACCTGTACCTCAGTTGAGGCCCCGAGACACACTAACACTTCTTTATTAAAACGCTTACCAGTGGGGCAGGCTCGACCCCCTAGTTCCTAGGCCCAAATTAACTTCGCCTATCCCAAGCCTTTGGCCAATGGATTTAAACATAACTAGGTGATCTAGAAACCGGGCCAATGGCATGGGCAGGCACTACCCTGTGAGGCCCCGCCTCCACAGGCCTACATGTCTTCAACCAATCCGGATCAGGCTTGACCATAAGGGTCAATTCCTCTTGACAGAAAACTCCAAAAACTGGGAAGGCACCAAAGACTTTCCTGTGGGAATGCCGGCTGGGCACCCACGTGTAACTTGAGATCACAAGTTTATTGGCCCTGAGGTACTATTTTCAATTCGTCACTGACAGATGGACCGGAGAGCGAGGGGAGCAAGTGGCTTCAAGCTGTTTATGACCACGAGGGTTAGACCGTGACAAAAGACAGGGATGACCCAAAGAGAGGGAAGGCAAGCGAGGGAAGGGAAGGGGAAGAGGCGGGAGAAGAGAAAGGGGGGAAGGGGAAAGGGGAAAGGGGCTATGGTGTGCATATACCATTACAATTGCTTGTCTAATGTAAGCTTCTTGTTGATCATTTTTGGTTTTGGCTTCCAAACACACTTCCTTGCTCGTCTTTTTCTCTTTTACAACTTGCGCATACGTCTTTCTAATTTGCTCTTTGTTCTTTCCTAGTTCTTTATGAACTAGTTCTATGAGAGTTGTCAATGAAGTTTCTCTTTTTATATCCTTGCCTTGTGCAAGCGATGAGTGACAATAACGTGGCCAAAGTATGTTGACCAGACCACACACTAGAAGGTGAAGGGACGACGACGTTTCGGTCCGACCTGGACCATTCTCAAGTCGATTGTGAGAATCGACTTGATCTTGAATCACAATCGACTTGAGAATGCTCCAGGACGGACCGAAACGTCGTCATCCTTGCCTTACTTCATGTTGGCATTTAGGTTTCCTTGGAGTTGTTCACCATATGATTCTATTTTGTTGTTAACTCCTTCAAAGTCACCCCTCTTCCCTTTCCATGCCTCATTTTCTTTCACTGGTTCCTTGATTTGTTTCTCTTGTCTCTTTACCTTATCGGTTAAGGCAGTATTTTTTTACCATGCTGCAGAATACCTCCTTTTAAAGTGCGAAACTCCCTCCTGAGTGCTCCATTTGCTTCTTCTAATTCCAATATTTTTTGTTTATTATTCTTTAGCATGTCCTCAATAATCTCTAATCTGCCAAGAAAACCTCCTTTCATTATATTTTGTGGTGAGAATCCTTCGGAACTTTCATCTATTTGTACAGTGTTTACCTTCGCCGTGGCCGTGTGGCCGCCGTGGTGGCGGCCATTTTTTTTAATGACTATCTTTTGTTTTAGAATATAAACTTTTGCAACACAAAATTATTTATCACTCACTTTCACTTATTTCTTGTATCTTATTTATTTTTCAACTTCCCTATACCTTTATGTAACCTGGGATACCACCTACAGCCCTCAACCTGTTCCTAATACTAATGTAATCTGATATTCCTGGAGCCTGCTGCAGAGTGAAGTCTACCTCTTGGGCTGCTGAATTAAACTGAGTACTCACCTATTTGTGCCTGCAGGATCGTGCATTGACTCTTGGATCCCACGTTTCCAGCCGCCAGTTGTTTATAGCAATAACTCCTGTTCTATTTCCCTATTAAATCTAGTTTTAAAATTATGAATAGAGTTTGCTTCCACATCCTGCTCCATAAGTTCATTCCATTTTCCACTACTCGCTAAAAGAAAACTTCCTAACGTCTCTGTGACTCATCTGAGTTTCCAGCTTCCACCAATGTCCCCTTGTTCTGATAGTGTTCAGTGTGAACATTTCGTTTATTTCCACTCTATCAATCCCCCTAAGTGTTTTATGTTTCTATCATATGCCCCCTCCCCCTCCTTATTTCTTGTGTCGTCATGCTCAGTTCCTTCAGTCGTTCTTCATATCCCGTCCCTCGTAACTCTGGGACGAGCCTTGTTGCAAACTTCTGAACCATTTTTCAGTTGATGTATGTGTTTCTTCAGGTGGGGATTCCATGATTGGGTGGCATACTCTAAGACTGGTCTCATGTAGGCAGTGTCTGAATATTGTTCAAAATTTTGTCAGTGTAGAGTACACTGCTGTCAATATCCTATTTAGATGTGCCTCAGGAGTTAAATTAGGTGTTACGTCCACTCCCAGGACTCTTTCTCGAATCGTCACAGGTAGGTAGTTTACCTTCATTGTGTACTGCCCCTATGGTTTCCGGTCACCTAATCCCATTTCCGTAACATTATATTTGTTCGTGTTGAACTCTAGTAGCCATTTCTCTGACCATCTCTGCAACATGTTCAAGTCCTCATGGAGGATCCTACAATTCTCATCTGTTACAACTTATCTCATTAATTTTGCATCGTCCACAAACATCGACAAATAGGACTCTACTCCTGTGGACATGTCATTTACGTATATTATAAGTAGAACTGGTCCCAACACCGAACCTTAAGATACTCCACTCGCTGACCAAACCACACACTAGAAAGTGAAGGGACGACGACGTTTCGGTCCGTCCTGGACCAGTCTCAAGTCGATTGTGAGAATGGTCCGATGTCAGATTCTCGATGTCTTCTCGATGTATTCACCTACTTGTACTCCCCTAATTGTGCTTGCAGGGGTTGAGCTTTGGCTCTTTGGTCCCGTCTCTCAACTGTCAATCAACTGGTGTACAGATTTCTGAGCCTACTGGGCTCTATCATATCTACATTTGAAACTGTGTATGGAGTCAGCCTCCACCACATCACTGCCTAGTGCATTCCATTTACTAACTACTCTGACACTGAAAAAATTCTTTCTAACGTCTCTGTGGCTCATCTGGGTACTAAGTTTCCACCTGTGTCCCCTTGTTCGTGTCCCACCCGTGCTGAAGAGTTTGTCTTTGTCCACCCTGTCAATTCCCCTGAGAATTTTGTAGGTGGTTATCATGTCTCCCCTTACCCTTCTGTTTTCCAGGGATGTGAGGTTCAGCTCCTTTAGCCTTTCCTCGTATCTCAATACTCTTAGTTCCGGGACGAGCCTGGTGGCATACCGCTGAATCTTCTCTAACTTTATCTTGTGTTTAACTAAGTATTGACTCCAGGCTGGAGCTGCATACTCCAGGATTGGTCTTACATAAGTGGTATACAGGGTCCTGAACGATTCCTTACACAAGTTTCTAAAGGCAGTTCTTATGTTGGCCAGTCTAGCATATGCCGCTGATGATATTCTTTTGATGTGGGCCTCTGGGGACAGGTTCAGTGTGATATCAACCCCCAGATCTTTCTCTCTATTTGACTCTTGCAGGATTTCACATCCCGGATGATACCTTGTGTTCAACCTCCTGCTCCCTTCGCCTAATTTCATTATCTTACACTTATCTGAGTTGAACTTTAGCAGCCATTTCTAGACCATTCCTCCAGTTTGTCCAGGTCATCCTGTAGTCTCTGTCTATCTTCATCCGTCTTGATTCTTCTCATAATTTTTGCATCATCAGCAAACATTGAGAGGAACGAGTCTATACCCTCTGGAAGATCGTTTACACATATTAGAAACAGGATGGGTCCAAGTACTGAGCCTTATGGGACTCCGCTGGTGACATCTCGCCACTCTGATATCTCCCCCCTCACAGTTACTCGCTGTTTCCTGTTGCTTAAGTACTCCCTTATCCACTGGAGCACCTTCCCTTTTACTCCTGCCTGTTTCTCCAACATTTTTAACAGCCTTTTATGGGGGTACTGTGTCAAAGGCTTTCTGGTAGACCAGGAAAATGCAGTCGGCCCACCCTTCTCTTTCTTGCCTAATTTTTGTTGCCTGGTCATAGAATTCTATTAAACCTGTGAGGCACGATTTACCATCCCTGAACCCATGTTGGTGGTGCGTTACAAAGTTATTTCCCTCCAGATGCTCTACGGCCTTTTCCTCACGATCTTCTCCATCATCATGTCTTCAAGTCGATTGTGACAATCGACTTGAGAATGGTCCAGGATGGACTGAAACTTCGTCGTCCCTTCACTTTCTAGTGTGTGGTTTGGTCAACATATTTCAGCCACGTTATTGTGATTCCTCATCTACTCCACTTGTTACTGTTCACCAATCCAGCTTCTCGCCCCTTACCATTATTCTCTGGATTCTTTCTTTTTGGTAGTTCCTTACCTAAAAGAAGCTCTTACTAGGGCTTTTACGTTTACTCTCGTCAGCCTCTCAAATTTGAATAACAGTCTCATGCACTAAACTGTTATCAAAGACTTTTTTAACAGTCCAGAAATATTCAGTCGACCCATCCTTCTCTATCCTGCCTTATTCTTGTTACTTTATCATAAAATTCCAGAAGGTTTGTTAGGCATGATTTCCATTCCCTGAATACAAGTGAGGGTTTGTTTAAAAATCTAATTTTCTCTCGGGTGTGTAACAAGTCTCAATCTGATTATTCTTTCAAGTACTTTGCAGGATATGCTTGTCAGTGATGCAGGTCTGTAGTTAGGTGCCTCTTCCCTACCTCTTTTTTTTTTTAAATTGGTACCACATTGCCTTTTCCATCAACTGGGCAGCTCTCCCTTCATAAGTAACTCATTAAAGATCCTTGCCAGAGGAACGCTGAGGGCCTGCACTGCCTCTTTTAGTATCCACAGTGATACTTTGTCTGTTTCAACCGCTTTAGTTGCATCCAGTGTTGTCAACTGTTTCATTACCTCCTCTGCTGTCATCTCTATATCTGATAGTCTTTCATCTAGGGTAATCCCTTCTAACAATGGGGGCTGCTCAGGTTCGGTTGTGAACACTTCATGAAAACTGGCCTTTCAGTGCCTCACAGATTTCCTTGTCACTTTCTGTATATGTCCCCTCTGTTTTCCTTAGTCTTGTCACTTAGTCGTTCCCGACATTTTTCTTCTTATATGGCTGTGTAGTAATTAGGTTGCTTTCTTGCGTTGATCGCAATATCGTTCACATAATTTCGTTCCGATTATCTTCTTATTTTAATGTAATCGTTACGAAAAAAATAAGCTCGGATACAACTTCAACAGGCTACTCAACTCCTCCCAGTTCGTATCCCAGAAGACAGCGTTGGCCCGGGGTTCACTGGCGAGGCTCTTCCGCTTCAAGCAAGCTCCATCCCACATTAAGCTCCACCTGTACAGAACGATCATAAGGCCTAGCCTGTGTGACGGTGTTCACCCCCCCTTATATTTCTCCCACGCCAGCTGTAAGAGTCATATCCACTTTGCCTGAGCGTTCTCTACGTTAAGGGCTACAATTTGATATGTGTGGGAGCGTGGAATAGCCATGCGTTTGCGAGAAATTCGCAAAAGAATTAAGATTTGGCCTGTTGTTTAGGCCCTTTAGGACGCCAATATGGCGCTGGCTCCTCCGTTCTCCCACCAAAACTGTGTGACGTCAGTGGCACCAGATTGGTCACTGACAGTGACGTGGCGCAAGGGGCCAATGAAAACCGCCCCTGGCGGGTATGACGTCACGAGAGCAGGGGGGTCCAGAGATCGTGCCTCTACGGCGCCACCAGTCTCACACGACGTCAGGGAGGCAAGGCGTGCGACAGGGGATCCTGTCAAGGTGACAGATTACCCAAGCTCCGGTGGATGTACGCATCTCCTGTAGTCTGCACGCACTCTGTGAGGTCTTCCTTAGTTCATGTGTTGGACCAGAAGAAGGAATTGACGGAATATTGAGCAACAAGTGCTCTGGGACAGATGCGTTGCAAGAAGTGGTCTGTGCAGTGACGTATGTGACGTCTGTGGCAGTTCACCCGGTTAGGAGACAGCGTAGTGGCTGGGCCATTCCACCGTGAGGGAACCAGTTTGACCGACACGTCAACTAGGTTGGATGTGTGAACGATGGTCCTGTCAATTTGACAGTAACACCAGTCTGACCCGGCAGGTAAGGGCGGTCAGATGTATGAAAGTTGGTCCTGTCAGTTTTGACAGTTGTTCCCTTCCCGAGGATTCTACGCGTCACCTGAAGTCTGCAAGTACTCTGCGGAGGTCTTCCTTAGTTCATGTGTTGGACCAGAAGAAGGAATCGACAGAATATTGAGCAACAAGTGCTCCTGGGGACAGGTACTGTGCAAGAAGAAACGAGGCCTGTGCAGTGACGTATGTGACGTCTGAGACAGATCACCCGTTTTTGTGACGACGTATTGGCTGGACCGATTCACCGAGAACCAGTGGGAAGAGGAAACTAATTGGGAATCAGTACGACTGCAGCCGAGAAGTAGGTTGGCAGCCGTAGTTGAGAGGGAAGTCGACGGCCAGGAGACCGACTCCAACCCTACAAGAAGTCGTGGAGGAGCACGGACCTGCAGTGGAAATGCAGGGAGACGACGCGTTTATTGTGGGGTCGTTGGCTGAATTCCTGGAGTACACATCATTGTGTGTGTGGGGGCGTTCCCTACACCGAGGCGAGAGCCAGGACCAGGAGCTACAATTCAACTCTCACCGCAGGGCTAGTCCGCACAGTGTGGTGGAAGTAGGTATATTCAGTATCCCTCCCAATTCCCCTTTAGTCAGCTATATTATTCAGCCAGAGTATTTTGTATGTCGTGAGCAAGGCTCACCAATGTCATGGTAGAACACAGTTGTGAGAAGTGGGGCTGTAGAAAGCTCTCACAGGATATTTGTGGTGTGTGAATTCACCTGTATTATTATTGAAGAGTTTGCTGTGAGTTGATGAATTCTTTCATGTGACATTTATGATATAACTTATGCCAGAGAATATATATATAAGAAGTATACCAATTATTGGTGTTAGGCTGTGTGCCCAGTATTTATCATACTATTATTGATTTGATGAATTGATCCATATATATATGCTTGTGTGTTGGATGCCTTTCATGTGTATAGTTTTCTATGTCATTGCTATTTAAGTGAACTACGGTGTTGAAGGATAGTGCGGTGTCTGATTACATTTATTATCATTACCGTGAAATTACGGTGATTAATGCCTTACTGTGAGATACAGTGTTTATTGATATAGAAATATTTGTTTGAGCTCAAGACCAGTGCAGTGATTCAATTGCGTTCTATTGCCATTATAGCAGTATTCGTGTTGTGTGTCAATACAGTGATTCTTGAGAATTTAAAGAAACGGGTGCCTCACGCCAGGCAAACAAATAAACGAACATTCACGCGGTGAGAATTGCCCCAGCTGATTTTGACATTTGACGCGAGGGGGAAGTGTATTGCCATATCGGTGTGCCCAAATTATTTATGAAGAGAGAGCGACTTCTGCATTGTACTTGCTTGCCTGTTGACATGAATATGATATCTTGAGTTTTAAGTAAAATACAAAATTCCTTCTTGTTTGTGTTATCCCTCTATAATTCTTGCTGCTACTTAACCACTGGAAAGGTGAGAGTGATGGAAATACATACCTGCCCGATAATAGATTTATTAAGTGTGCTCTTGCCACTGTTACCACAATTCCACAAAACCACTGTCGTGTTACTGGACACAGGAAACACCAGTTGGCGACCTTGCAATTAGTAGTAGAGTCCTTGTCGGGGCGGGCACACAGTTGGGAGAGAGCCAACTGTGTTCTCACTCATTCTCTGATTAAAGAGGCCGATTGGAGATCGACTGGGATACTCTCCTGGCGTATAGTGGCGCCGCGAGGATAGAGTGAAGACCCGCAGGACTACGGTGAGTAACGGTTATCACTAATAGTGCGACCGTTGAGAGGACATCTTGTATACTGTTGCTCACCCGCTTATTGTGAACTCCCGACACCTGGAATACCCTTACATCCCCCTGAACCTCACCAACAAATCCAACATGCTGAAGATCCAACGGGTACAGAATAAAGCACTTTGCTTTGCGGAGGGCCTGACACTGATGGACAGGATAAGAACTGACCAAATCCATGAGACGCTCAACATGAAGCCAATGAACATCAGGCTCAGCTACCTGGCCAGAAGACAGCTGTACGGCATGAAGAACATGTATGTCCCAGACCCCGAAGATCCCTACGTAGCAGAAAACACCACCAGCGACTACGAGATCCGCGAACCACCACACACAATCAGAAGAATCACTCTCCAACAAAAAGTGATCAGACACATCCACGATGAGGCCTTCCCAAGACCTCAAATACTAAGCGGCCTGCCAGACGACTCAGATGAGTGGCCCATCCCGGACCCGATCTACACCAAATGAAGAATAAATAAAAAAAATAAAAAAAATAAAATAAAATAAAAACATCAAAAATAAATAAATAAAACTACTAAAAAAAATATAAAACCAAAAAACCCTTTGTTGTGCTATCAGAAGTGTAACTATCCTGATGTTGTTAAGATTAACCTCCCTCAGCCAACTCCATCGGCTCTAGTGCTTTAGGACACCAGCAAGGTCACAAACACTAGCTCCCCCAGCCAATGTACTGACAACCCAACATAACATATACGCAAACAAACGACACATACACATATGTCAACCCATGGTGGACAGGCCACCGAACTTTCAAACCTCCTCTCTCTCTACACCCGCATCCTCTTTCTGAATTTTATCTCCCCATCCCTCTACCTCCCCCATCCTTTCCAATCCCTTTGGACACCAAAGTGAAAAACGTAATCGTTCTTAGCTCTGTTGCATCTGATCCTGTTGTCCTCCGTCCTTTGTCTTCTGTACCTCCTCCACTCCCTCCTGCTGGCCATTTTTGCTTTCTGACACTGTCTATTAAACCATGGGTTATTATATTCCATCTTACTTTTTTTCTTTATTGTTGGTATAACTCTCTTCGGCCTCCTGGCATTTCCGTATGACTAGGTCCATCATATCTTAGACTGTTTTTCCTCTAATTTCTTCACCCCACTACACTTCTCCCAGATAGTCCCTTATCCTCCTGTAGTCAACTCTCCTTTCCCAGACCTCTTGGTCCTTGGTCACAAGTTTGAGTTCCATCACGTAGTCAAAGACTAGGACTCAATGGTCACTGGCCTCTAGAGATATTTCATGTTCCAAATTCTCGATGTCTTCTACGCTCCGGTTGAAAATCAGGCCTAATAGGCTTGGTGTATCCCATCCTCTTTCCTTTGTGTTTTCCCTTCATATGTTGTGTTAGGAAATTCCTGTCTATAACATCTACTAACTTTGCTCCCCACGTTTCATCCCCTCCATGGGGATTCCTTGATTTCCAATGTTCCTCTCCATAATTTAGGTCCCCCCCCCCATGACCAGCAGTTTCGCTCTCATTCTGTGAGCTAATGTTGCTGCCTTCTACAGTTCACCTATGCATGCCTTGTTGTTGTCATCATGCATACTCCTGCCTGGGTCTTCTACTGATTGGTGGGGGTTTGTAGATTACCAAGATCACAATCTTCCTCCCATCTGCTGTCAGAGATCCATGTATGGAGCTTGTGCTCTCATTGGTACCCCGATTTTCCAGGTCATTAAACGTCCATTTCCGCTTTATTAGGAGAGCCACATCCCCCTCCCTGTCTCTATGTCCTTTCTTTTCTTATCAGCTGGTGCCCCTCTTTCAAGATTACATCCGAGATCATGCCATTTATTTTAGTATCCACTATTACAACTATGTCAGGATGTGTGTGTGTATGCGTGTGTGTGTGTGTGTGTGTGTGTGTATTCACCTAGTTGTACTCACCTAGTTGTGTTTGCAGGGGTTGAGCTCTGCTCTTTCGGCCCGCTTCTCAACTGTCAATCAACTGTTACTAAATATTATATTTTTTTCCACATCACACATACACACACACACACACACACACACACACACACACACACAACACACCACACACACACACACACACACACACACACACACACACACACATAGTGAAAATTATCAACACACAGAAAATTATAGTAGTAGTTATAATAACACCGAATGACAGAAGACCAGACAGGAATATGATAGAAACAACTTGACCACCATCAATATAATAGAGAGAGCAGCTTCTGTGGCTAGCAGGAACGGATCCAGACTACTAATCATGGGAGATTTCAACCATGGGAAGATAGATTAGGGGAACAGAGACCCACATGGAGGCTCAGACACACGGAGAGCTAAGCTGCTGGATGTGGCAACAAGAAACTTTCTAAGTCAACACGTCAAGGGACCGACAAGAATGAGAGGGGATGAACCAGCCTTGCTTGATCTGATATTTACCCTAAATGAGTCGGATATAAGGGAAGTTAAGTTGGAAGCCCCCTTGGGAATGAGTGATCATAGTGTATTGAGCTTTGAGTACCTGGTTGAGCTAGGAATTATCACCCCCAAAAAAGAACTGGGAACCAAAGGGCTGGCGTACCGAAAGGGAAACTATGAGGAGATGAATAATTCCTATGGGATATACATTGGGGCACAGAACTCAGAACCAAGTCCGTACAAGACATGATGGACTATGTCACCCAAAAATGTCAGGAGGCTGTAAACAGGTTTGTCCCAGCCCGACAGGAAAAAACAGAGAAGCAAAGGAAGAATCCGTGGTTTAATAGGGAATGTATGAAAGCAAAGGAGCTGAACAAAAGGGCATGGAGGAACTTCCGTAATAACAGAACACCAGAAAGTAGAGATACCAGAGAACCAGGAACGAGTATGTTAGTGTGAGAAGAGCAGCTGAGAAAAGGTATGAAAATGATATAGCTAATAAAGCCAAGACTGAACCAAAGCTACTACACAGTCACATCAGGAGGAAGACAACAGTGAAGGAACAGGTGATAAACTTAGGGTGGGCGAGGACAGGTACACAGAGAATGACAAAGAGGTGTGTGAAGAACTCAACAAAAGGTTCCAGGAGGTCTTTACAATAGAACAGGGAGATGTCACGGCGCTGGGAGAGGTGGCAGCAAACCAGGTGACCTTGGATAGGTTCGAAATTACAAGAGATGAGGTCAAGAAGCACCTATTGGAGCTGGATGTGAGAAAAGCTGTTGGGCCAGACGGAATCTCACCATGGGTATTGAAAGAGTGTGCAGGAGCACTTTGCTTGCCACTCTCCATAGTGTATAGTAGGTCACTGGAAACGGGAGACCTACCAGAAATATGGAAGACTGCTAATGTAGTACCAATATACAAAAAGGGTGACAGACAAGAGGCACTGAACTACAGGCCAGTGTCCTTAACTTGTTTACCATGCAAGGTGATGGAGAAGATTGTGAGAAAAAACCTAGTAACACATCTGGAGAGAAGAGACTTCGTGACAACCCATCAACATGGGTTCAGGGAGGGTAAATCTTGCCTTACAGGCTTGATAGAATTCTACGATCAGGTGACAAAGATTAAGCAAGAAAGAGAAGGATGGGCGGACTGCATTTTTTTGGACTGTCGGAAAGCCTTTGACACAGTACCCCATTAAAGGTTGATGCACAAGCTGGAGAAACAGGCAGGAGTAACTGGTAGGGCGCTCCAGTGGATAAGGGAGTACCTAAGCAATAGGAAGCAGAGAGTTACAGTGAGGGGTGAGACCTCAGAATGGCGTGAAGTCACCAGTGGAGTCCCACAGGGCTCTGTGCTTGGACCTATCCTGTTTCTGATATACGTAAATGATCTCCCAGAGGGTATAGACTCATTCCTCTCAATGTTTGCTGACGACGCCAAAATTATGAGAAGGATTAAGACAGAGGAGGACAGCTTGAGGCTTCAAGAAGACCTGGACAAGCTGCAGGAATGGTCGAACAAATGGCTGTTAGAGTTTAACCCAAGCAAATGTAATGTAATGAAGATAGGGGTAGGAAGCAGGAGACCAGATACAAGGTATCATTTGGGAGATGAAATACTTCAAGAGTCAGAGAGAGAGAAAGACCTGGGGGTTGATATCACGCCAGATCTGTCCCCTGAAGCTCATATCAAGAGGATAACATCAGCAGCATATGCCAGGTTGGCTAACATAAGAACGGCCTTTAGAAACTTGTGTAAGGAATCTTTCAGAACATTATATACCACATATGTCAGACCAATCCTGGAGTATGCGGCTCCAGCATGGAGTCCATATCTAGTCAAGCATAAGACTAAACTGGAAAAGGTTCAAAGGTTTGCCACCAGACTAGTACCCGAGCTGAGAGGTATGAGCTACGAGGAGAGACTACGGGCATTAAACCTCACTTCGTTGGCAGAAGGAAGAGTTAGGGTGGACATGATCACCACATTCAAGATTCTAAAGGGAATCGACAGGGTTGATAAAGACAGGCTATTTAACACAAGGGGCACACGCACTAGGGGACACAGGTGGAAACTGAGTGCCCAAATGAGCCACAGAGATATTAGGAAGAACTTTTTTAGTGTCAGAGTGGTTGAAAAATGGAATGCATTAGGAAGTAATGTGGTGGAGGCTGACTCCATACACAGTTTCAAGTGTAGATATGATAGAGCCCAATAGGCTCAGGAACCTGTACACCTGTTGATTGACGGTTGAGAGGCGGGACAAAGAGCCAGAGCTCAACCCCCGCAAGCACAACTAGGTGAATACAACTAGGTGAGTACACACAACACAACACACACACACACACACACCAGGAAGCAGCCCGTGACAGCTAACTAACTCCAGGTACCTATTACTGCTAGGTAA
>WNGS01005062.1:0-18767 GCA_020271785.1 Procambarus virginalis | reverse complement strand
CATTTAATATTACAAGCTACTTCCGACATACATTGTGATGGGTTATTTAAGGACTGCATAGCACTTTTAGAGTCACAGAAAATAACTCCACCACCATTGAGCTAAGGTATTCAGTGGCTAGATAATGCCACTAGCTCGGTCTGTGTCGTGCTAGCCAGTTGTTCAATCTCTGTGTACTAGACATGATCATTTCATTCCCTTTATACACTGCACATTCACAACCTTTCTACCAGTGCCTACTGCACAGAGCCATCAGTAAAGGCATAGGATTCAGTCGGTTTGAGAATTGAAGATGACTGTCAATAGCTTCTAATGTTATACATCTCAAAATGTCAGTGTTATACATTTGTTTAACCCTGATGGGGGTATAATGCAGAGAGACCTCCACATCTTTCCAAGGGGGGGAATATAGTGAACAGTTTTATCAGGGTTAAGAGACACATTCAGTTTCTGAGATTATAGGCACAACAACTGAGCCACACACTGTAGGGAGCTTTTTGCGGCGGATTGAGGGAACAGTCAGATGTTTAGAATGGATCTCAATTTAATTTGAATAGAGCTGGTGGGACCATTATTCTCAAAGTTTTGGCGCAAAACATAGTACTAAGTAGAAACTATCTTTTGTAAATGGAAGGTAAGTTTAGTTCCTTTCTCATGTTAACATTCTGACAGTTCTAGGACAACCCAGATGATGCGCATGACATCATTCTGTACTACATCTAGGCCTTGTAATTGTTTAGTGAAAAATTAAAAAGATGCAAGGCATAATAATCAACAACAGATCGTACAAAGGCAATATAAAAACTATGGGCATATTTTATGCTAATGCCAAATCCTTTGCCAACAAGAGTTTTGAGAGGTTTAAGACGCTCAACTAGTTTTTTGCGCAGGTTGCTGACGAGATTTGCATCATTAACCTCGACTCCAAGATATTTATAAGACTCACAAGTCTCCACGGACACTCCATTAATAATATAGTTAACATGAAGAGAATGGGGAATAAGAACCCTTGTTTTATCAACAGAGATTATGAGGCCACATTCTACTACTTTCTTGGAGAATGCATCAAGTAACACTTGTAGCCTTGGTTTACTGTGCGCCATAATACAAATATCATCAGCATAACATATAACAGTTTCCGTAGGTTGTATAGGTATGTCATGGATAAGTTTGTGCATAAGTATATTGAAGAGCATAGGGCTTAGGACACCACCTTGAGGTGTGCCTAGTTCGAATGCATCTGTCCTTGTACTTTTAACTCCTTTAAATAGGACACTAGCACGCCTGTTGGATAGGTAGCTCTTTATCCAACTCAGAAGATTACCTTTGATTTCAAATTCAGCAAGTTGCTCTAATATTATAGAGCATAATATAATAATATAATAATAAGACGTCAGAGAGACACTAGTCCCCACAAGCACTTACCTCCCACAAGCACAGCTAGGCAAGTTTCACGGCGGGTCTCCTCTCATCCTGCGATGGTGTTGCCACTCCAATTTGGTTTCATTATGCTATCTGATCTATCGTTTGTGAGTTCACTATGGTTTGTTGCACCCTGCTTACTGCACACTGCGAGAGGCCAAATACTATGATTTAGCCTCCATAACATGTGTGTGTGTGTGTGTGTGTGTGTGTGTGTGTGTGTGTGTGTGTGTGTGTGTGTGTGTGTGTATTCACCTAGTTATGTTTGCAGGGGTTGAGCTTCGCTCTTTCGGCCCGCCTCTCAACTGTCAATCAACTGTTTACTAACTACTATTTTTTTCCACACCACACACACACACACACACACACACACACACACACACACACACACACACACACACCCCAGGAAGCAGCCCGTGACAGCTGACTAACTCCCAGGTACCTATTTACTGCTAAGTAACAGGGGCATTCAGGGTGAAAGAAACTTTGCCCATTTGTTTCTGCCTGGTGCAGGAATCGAACCCACGCCACAGAATTACGAGTCCTGCGCGCTATCCACCAGGCTATCAGGCCCCTGCGTGTGTGTGTGTGTGTGTGTGTGTGTGTGTGTGTGTGTGTGTGTGTGTGTGTGTGTGTGTGTGTAATTACCTTAGTGTAGTTATAGGATGAGAGCTGCGCTCGTGGTTTCCCATCTTCCCAGTACTCTTTATCATATAACACTTTGAAACTACCGACGATTTTAGTCTCCACCACCACCTTCTCACTTAGTTTGTTCCAACGGTCTACCACTCTGCAAAAGAAAACTGTCTAAAAAAAACTTTGGCACCCTTGTTTCCTTAGCTTAAATCTGTGTCCTCTTATTTGTGAAGTTGCTGGTTTCAGGAATTCTTCTGTCAATTTGGAGGTAGATTCTTGTTAGTATTATGTGTAAGTGGTGATTATATCACCATTTATTGTTTTATCTTTTAGTTTTGGCATGAATAACACCTTTATTCTCCTCGTAACTCGTATCTTTCAGTTACGAAAACCATTTTGTAGCATGCCTTTGTACCTTTTCCAGATAATTTATGTGCTTCTTGAGATTTGGGTACCATACAACTGCTGCATATTCAATTTTAGTCTCACAGAAGTCATGAACAGTTTCTTTAGTATTTCACCATCAAAATAATTAATTAAAAGCAAGTTTGAACGCTCCTCTTACAATGTTCTTTCTGTGTTCATCTGGCGACAGCTTATTCAAAGCCATCCCTAGGTCTCGTTCTTTAGTAGAGTTTTGTAATTCCATTCCACATAATTTGTAAGTTGTGTGTGTGGTCTATTTTCTCCAATTCCACATTCCATAACATGACATTTATTCACATTGAATTCCATTTGCCACTTGACTCTCCAAGCACTTATTTTAGCTAGATTAATTTGTGGGACATTGCAATAGTATGCGTCTCTTATCTTCCCCAGTATCTTAGCATCATCCACAAACATGTTTATATAATTCTGTATTCCTTCTGGTAGATTGTTTATATAGACGATGAACATTACTGGTGCAAGAACTGAGCCCTGTGGAACTCTGCTAGTAACACACATCCAGTGTTGCCTGTTGATACATTGTCTCTGATAACCGCCCTCATCTATCTGTCAGTTTGAAATTCTTTTCATCCATGTCAGAAGTTTCCCCTGTCACCCGTCCAGCATGTTCCAGTTTCCAGAACAGCCTCTTGTGAGGGACTCTACCAAAAGCCTTTTTTAGGTCCAGATAAACACAACCAACCCAACCACCTCTTTCCTGTAGTATCTCTGTGGCTTTATCGTAAAAACTAAGTAGATTTGTTTCACAGGATGTTCCTGTTCGAAAGCCCTATTGTCTGTCCGTTATTGTATCATTACTCTCTAGATGTACAACCCATTAGGCTTTAACTATTGCTTCTAGTGTTTTGACTACCACACTTGTTATTGATAAGGGTCTATAATTTAGAGGTTACTCTCAACTCCCATTTTTATAGATTGGTACTATTCATTCATTCCATCTTTATCGCCTTTTACTTTAATATCTCTCATGACCATTATGAGAGACTCTCGTTTGTCATCTAGTTCCTCCTTTATCCGTGTGTTGTCTGCTGGTGGGCTGTAGGCATTTACAGTTTTATTATTTTTTTTTATTTTATTGTTTTCTACCACAGACGTGGCCACACATTAACAATGCTAACCAGCATATATACATTTTCTTCTGTCCTCCATAGACAGGGTTAGAGATGTGTTAAACATATATTTGAAGGGTTTATTGAACAATCAACCACTGAAGGTGAGTCGGTGCTTTAAAAATGCTAAGCTAACCTATATACGTAAATACATAGATACACAGATTTATGTATGCCTTACATAAAGTTTATGCATTTACAGTTATCAGTTTATCATTCTGATTCCAAGCCTACAATGCCATTATGTCATCTTCTCGAGGGTTTTTGGTTATTAATTCTCTTACCTGCAGGTGCTCTTTCATCAGCACACCCACTCCTCCCCATCTTCCTAGTTTTCCTGTCACATCTACAACCTGAGTAGACCCTTTGAAATGCGACCTAATTTAAAATATTTTCTTAGAGTTTCGTCTCTGTTAATTAGACAATATATGGTGTGGTATCTGTATATAGCTGAGATAGTCTTGGTAGTAAGGTTGATGTAAAGTCATTCTTGGTTACTGACTTTAATACTTATAAACGATTACATGACTAGAGCTCCCAAGCTTGGCAGGCATCCTGTGCTTTGTTTACCTCCTCTCATGTGGCGTCCAGCCGCCGCACATAGAAAACGGATGGTACCATTTTCTGTGAACATGACATCCCTCCTTTTCTTTAAAAAGAATGAATACAGGATGTCTACCATGCTTGTAGCACAAAGCAAAGTTATTGACACAAAGTAAGTTATTAACATATCAAGAGATATTGCATACATTTAACATTAATTAAACACACAAAGAATTTAAACAATCTTTACCACAAAGGATTTCAATGTTAAAATACATATGCAATGTTAAACAAACATGAAAGAAACTGTAATACAAAGTTACAAAATATTGAATGAGAGATCTGCATTATTCAAACAATATTAAATTTAGTTCAGCATAACAAGTAAATACTTTGCATTACATAGGAACACAATTAATCATCATATCGTGTAGGGCGTTTAACATGACGTTTTGGACGAGAGTCCTTAAATACAAAAATATCCCTCGAATTGTTTATCGAGTTATAACTCATTTTTTCTTTTTCTTTTGCACGACTTTGCACTTCATCATTTTCTACACTAGTTGGAATCACTTTGAAATAAGCCATATTACGTGTTATACTATGATCTCTATTACTCTGCTAGTTCCTTTCACCATAGTATCCTTTTTACACTAATCACTTATATGGTTTTGTATCATACGGCATATCTAGCTTTCCCTCTTTTTTCTTTTTAACGAGAACAGTATCTCCAACCTTTATGAATTGTTCCTTTGCACGTTGATCATGAGCAATTTTCATTTTGCCCTTGGCTAGTGCATCCTTCTGAGCGAGACGTTTATCCGTTACTTTGGCTGGCATGACAGGTAGTGCGATTCTCATAGGACGTCCAAATAAAAGTTCGCCAGGCGACTTGCCCAGTGTTCCATGCGGTGTTGCACGGTAGTTCCTGAGAAAAGCATACATAGCTTGTTTCCAGGATCGTCCTTCGGCATGAGCACAGCGTACAGCTTTCATGAGAGGTTGCATGAATCTCTCGACTTCTCCATTTGCTTGAGGATGTAGTGGCATCACACGGCGGTGTTTGAATCCAATATGCTCAGCAAAGTTGACAAAGTCTTGTCCATTAAATGGCGGTCCATTGTCCGTCTTGACAACTTCAGGAATGCCAAAGTTTGAAAAGATCTTGTCGAGTTTCGGGATGACAGCCTTTGCAGATGTGGAAGTGATGATTTCTACTTCTGGATAACGTGAGTGATCATCAATGACTACCATCAAGTACTCTCCAGTTGGTAGCGGTCCACAGAATCCATCGATACTTCCATCCATGGTGCAGCAGGTAGTGGTGAAGGTTGTAGAGGTGTTGGTCTTGAAGTATCCACTGCAGCTTGGCAAGGGACACAGGCATCATGCATGTCCTTAGCTTGACGATCAATGCCAGGAAACCACACCTTTTCTCGTAGCAGCTGTTTGGTCCTTACAAGACCTTGGTGTCCTTGATGTGCAAGCTTCAGAGCACGTTGCTGGAGAACAGCTGGAATGACGATACGAGTACCTCGCAGCACGGTGTCGCGTTGTTGCGTAACACTTAATTCTGTCTGGATGCGTTCAAGTGCTTTGAATGCATCTTGGTCAACTCCTGAGGGTGGGATGCGTGGAAACTTTTTCTTAGTCAATGCATCCACTGTTGCTTGCAGAGTTGGGTCCTCTAGGGTTGCAGTACGTATTTCATCAAGAGTGAGAGCCTTAGGGACTGCATCACAGGTTACAGAGTGTACATATTCCTCGGCAACTTGCTGATGCTTGGTGATGGTGAAACTGTTGGCAGGATGTCGACTGATGTAATCAGCGGGATTGCCTGCACCTGGCTTGTATTTCACCGTAAAGTTGTATGGTTGCAGACGAAGAGCCCATCTCTCAATGCGAGCTGGTGGTTTGGACTTTGGATTATTGAAGATGGTCTCCAACGGTTTGTGGTCAGTGACTATCGTGGTAAAGGGTGCACCAAGCAGATACACATTGAAGTGTTCACAGCCCCATACAAGAGCAAGAGCTTCCTTCTCTGTCTGACTGTATCGTTGCTCAACATCTGTGAGAGAACGGCTGGCATAGGCAATTACTACTCTGGAATCTGGTTGACCAGGTTTGTGTTGGGCTAACACAGCACCTAAACCAACAGGACTAGCATCCACCGTTAACTCAGTGTCCATTGATGGATCAAAGTATGCAGCAGTCGCATTTTCTACTAGTGCATCTTTCACAGCATCAAATGCATTTTGCTCGACATCGCTCCAGTACCATGATGCATTTTTCTTCAGGAGCTCACGTAGAGGCTTCGTAATGGTAGCAAAATCTGGAATGAAGCGAGAACAGTAGTTTGCCATTCCCAGAAAACTATGTACTTCAGTGGATGTTGAAGGAGGTGCAGCATTCTTGATATCTGCAACTTTCTTAGGATCTGGAGACAGACCTTTGTCACTAAGTACATGTCCAAAGAATTCAATTTTATGTTGATTGAACTCACACTTTGCTCGGCTTAGCGTCAAATTCTTTTCTCGTAAGCGTTGCAATGTTGCACGAAGAGCTTTGTCGTGTTCAGCTTGGGTACGGCCATAAACAATGATGTCATCAGACATGTTGTCAGCATTAGGTATATCTTGCAATACCTGGCTGATGATATGCTGGAATACTTCAGCAGCACTGTTAATACCAAAACTCAGGCGCTTGTACCTATACAGACCTCGATGTGTCGTAAACGTTGTGATGAATCGACTCTCATCATCAAGTTCAAGCTGATGATAGCCCTTGTTTAAATCTAACTTGCTGAATACAGTTGCACCATTCAAGCGGTATATCATATCATCTACAGTGGGTGTAGGATGGCGTTCACGCATTATTGCCTTGTTGGGAACACGCATGTCTACACAAATGCGTATCTCATCTGGATTCTTCGGCTTTGGTGGAGTGACAATTGGGCTTACCCATGGTGTTGGGCCTGTTACCGGTTCAATGATATCTAGTTCTATCAGCCTATCCAGTTCGGCATCGACTTTCTTGCGAGTATGGAATGGTTGTCGGCGATGTGGTTGGGCAACTGGAATTACATCTGGGTTGATATGCAGATGTACTTTGCTATCAGTATAACAACCTATGGATTTAAACCGATCAGAAAATTCAGCAACAATAGCATCAACATTGTTTGCAGATTCCACTGCTACAGCATTAGAAAGCTGAAGTAGCCCCAATTTGGTTGAAGTCTTGTAACTGAGTAAAGACTCCTTTGCATTCCTAACAACATGGAATGTAGTAATGAGCATTGCATTCTTTGACTTAATCTCTGCAGTGAAAGTTCCAATCACTGGTAAGGCTACCTTTGAAGCATAGGCAGTGGCTTTGCCATTATAGTTTTCAAGCTTTGGGAACTGTTTTTTAAATTTTTCATAGTGGCACTCAGCAATGGTGTCAATGTTTGATCCAGTGTCAATGAGAATTTTGAGACAAATGCCAGCAATGTATACTATAGTCTCTGGGTTGTTTGGAAGATCATTCCATTCTGTGATTGATTGTACTCCACAAATGTAATCACATTCACTGTCATCTGAGACTGGTTGTAATGAAATGTTGTCTTGTATATTATTAACATTCTTGATTTGAGGTGCAATATTGTGTTTGCCACCTCGACTCCTATGACTTGATCCTCGTACATTGCTTTTATTTATTGATTGTGGTTTCTTTAGTGCGGAACGACACACAGCACCAAAATGACCTAGTTTTCTACACTCACAGCACTTCTTACCTTGTGCAGGACAAACATTATCTTGGTGTGGGTAGTCTCCTCCACAATTGTAACATTTATTATTGACACCCTCTGATGTGAGTCGTTGTGACTGCTTGAGTCTTGTTCCATGACTCCAGTTGTGATGTGGTTCTCGGCTCAATTTAATGTTAGGTTTGGCATGATATCTTCTACGATCATGGTGTACTCCCTGAACCTTACATACTTCATGACTGTTAGTAACAGTGGCAGAACCGTTGTTGGCACTGCACTCCATGACACGAGCATCACGTGCAGCATCTTCCATTCGACGAGCAATATCCAGTATCTTGGTAAGAGAACTTTCATCATCAACAAGTTCTAGAGCTCTTCGACGGAGACGTGTAAATGTGCATGTTTCAATTATTTGCTGTTTGATTTCTTTGTCAACACCAGCAAACTCACAATGGGTTGCTAAACCCTGCAGACGTGTATGGTATTGATCAACAGTTTCATTAGAGAGTTGTTTTGCTCTCCTGAAATGCATAATTTCCATAGCAGTATTTTGCCTTGGTTTGAAATGCTCAGTTAATTTGGCCTTGGCAGTGTCATAATCTTTGGCACCACCAGTGTCTTTCAGTGTATCAAAGATGTCACAAACTCTATCACCTGCATAATGAAGTAGAAAGGCACGCTTTCTTTCAGCACTTTTGATGTCAGAAACTATCAACAAATTTTCAAACCTTTTAAGCCATTTGACCCACCTCTGTGACAGGTTTGTCTGGTCACAGTCAGGATCAAATGCAGGAAACTGAGGTATAGTTGCCATTTTATACTGAATAAATGTAAACTTATCACTTAAAATGTTCCTCAGAATATATAACACTTACTGCACTGTATATGTTATTCAAGAATTCACTGTAATTACTTTAATTTTGCAAAGCACACAAGCATTTTAATGCAAAAGTTCACAACAGTGCACAACACAGCAGCAACTGATTTCTTACCTAACCCTTGTGTACATGTGTTGTTCCTACTCACAGCAACACAGCAGTTGTTAGCAGTTGGTACAGCAGTTGTCAGCAGTTGGTACAGCAGTTGGCAGCAGTTGGCACAGCAGTTGGTTCACAGCGTGAAGAATTTTGTAGCACGGAGCGTCGTTTCGTAACCAAAACATCGGGTTTTGTACACTGCATCAAAGCGTCGTTTCGTACACAGCGTCGCCTCGCAGATTACTCAGTACACAGCTTGAGTCAGCACAGCTTGGGGTAGCACACAGCATTGGCCAGCACACAGCATTGGCCAGCACACAGCAATGGCCAGCACACAGCAACGGCCAGCACACAGCATGGGGTTGCATACAGCATCGGGTATGGTGCTCACAGCTCACAGCTTCTCCTTCCTCCTCCGGGGGCAAGACAGCATGCTCCTTCCTTGTGTTTTGTTGAACAAATACCTGCGTTCCCAGTTCATCGTCGTCGCCAATGTGGTATCTGTATATAGCTGAGATAGTCTTGGTAGTAAAGTTGATGTAAAGTCATTCTTGGTTACTGACTTTAATACTTATAAACGATTACATGACTAGAGCTCCCAAGCTTGGCAGGCGTCCTGTGCTTTGTTTACCTCCTCTCATGTGGCGTCCAGCCGCCGCACATAGAAAACGGATGGTACCATTTTCTGTGAACATGACATATGGGACCTTAAGCTGAGTTATATCTTTTAGCTCCAGTATTTTTTATCTCAATATGGTGGTCTATACAATTTTCAGGAATATATTCCCTTTTTCTTTGTCATTTTCTCCCCTTCCTCTAATGAATTTTTTGCTTGGTTTTTATGTACATTTTCACTAGTTTTCCGGTCTTTAACACTCTGTCGAAAAAAATGGCTTTCTTCTTCATGTTCCACTTCATCGAGGTAAGTTTTGAGCTTTTCTCTATTTCCATGAGAGGTCTTGTCTTATTGACCAAAATTTGTCATCCTCATCACTCTGCAATTTCTTGGCATTTCTAAGCACTTCCATTTGTTTCACTCCATTAAATATCATCCTTAAGGGACGATTTTTGTCTTTCTCATATTTTTCTATTCTCTTAAAATCACTGACATTTTTCAATTGAGACCTTCTCTTAAACCCACCATTTTCTAAATGATTTTCACCTCTTCTGCTCCTCTGTCCACCCTAGATGTGATTTTTTTCTAAACACCCAAAAATGATTGTGGATTTATTTCTATCTGCAGTGTTTTGAAATAATTTATTGTTGGTAACCAGTTCTTTCCTAATTGTGTAATAACCCTCTGAACCTTGTGATCGTTCTGAACGCTACCCTTGCTGTAACTCTCTCTACTCTTTCCCTTCATCCAACACCCCGCTTAACACTGTTACAGTCCAGTATGACCCCTCACTGAACTGCCACAAATATAAACTGAATATTAAATGAGGAGGACATAACAAGGATATGGGTTATTAATTTATTACTAATTATAAAGAAAATCATTAAACACTGCCACCACCTTCCAAACATAAATGAATGTGTCTAAAATTATTGGTTCCCTAGGAAGGAAGGGGGACTCAATAATCAGGGAACTCAAAGGGCACGTAAATGAACCTTAATGGATTAATACTGTAATCTTACTGAACTGAACGGGAGATTCTAGAGCGACTTTACTATTCATAAGATGGAGAACACAGGGGAATTTCTATCACAGCCAATGAAAATCACAAGAATGAATAACACAGACATTAATCAATGGAAACAGAGAACTAAACACAAATACATTAAAATTACTTTATTATTGGAACCCGTAAAATTTAAATCAAAATTGAAACATAGCCTACTCTAACAAAAACCCTACGAGGCAATGGAATGTAATACTAATATACACAACTCTAAGTGCACAATTACCTTCAATACTGCAGGTTGCCAAAGGATGTTGATTGGCTGCCCGCAGATCACCTGACCTGTACCTCAGTTGAGGCCCCGAGACACACTAACACTTCTTTATTAAAACGCTTACCAGTGGGGCAGGCTCGACCCCCTAGTTCCTAGGCCCAAATTAACTCCGCCTATCCCAAGCCTTTGGCCAATGGATTTAAACATAACTAGGTGCTCCAGAAACCGGGCCATTGGCATGGGCAGGCACTACCCTGTGAGGCCCCGCCTCCACAGGCCTACATGTCTTCAACCAATCCGGATCAGGGTTAACCATAAGGGTCAATTCCTCTTGACAGAAAACTCCAAAAACTGGGATGGCACCAACGACTTTCCTGTGGAAATGCCGGCTGGGCACCCACGTGTAACTTGAGATCACAAGTTTATTGGCCCTGAGGTACTATTTTCAATTCGTCACTGACAGATGGACAGGAGAGCGAGGGGAGCAAGTGGCTTCAAGCTGTTTATGACCACGAGGGTTAGACCGTGACAAAAGACAGGGGTGACCCAAAGAGAGGGAAGGCAAGCGAGGGAAGGGAAGGGGAAGAGGAGGGAGAAGAGAAAGGGGAAAGGGGAAGGGGCTATGGTGTGCATATATCGTTACAACTCCCCCTCTTCAGAATTTAAGAAATTTGTGTGTAAAGAAGTTTAAAGCACACTTTTCTTATCCAGAAACCCTGCCCTATCATAATCATTAACTCCAGAAACATTTAACTCAACAATAAATGACCCGATGCCTCAAAACAACAGAAATAATTATCTAATCCTAACTAATTTCATACAATCCTCCAAAACAAATAATGGCACCACCAAAAGGTGTGGCCCAGCATATATACATACATACATAACAAACACAGTAATAATACATAAAACATAAGGACAGAGACCGTCCCTATAATCCTGGCTGTCCACTTGGATGCAGCCCTGTACCCTTCCAACTACCTGGAAGACAAAACATCCTGTACCTGTCTTGATATAGTAACAAATAACTGGAAAAATCCAAACCTAACAACTATCAACTAGCTAAAATCAGCCGATAGCCTTCAGCTATCTCAGTATTCCACCTGGAATAAAGATCAAACACATCACAGCACATCACATAGAAAAAAATCAATGCCATTAAAAAATTAAAAAAAAATATATCAAAATAGAGGAACACTACCTCTCAGGGACCTAGTGTTCCACTCCACACCTGTGGCAACTGAACAAACACAGCATGTCCAGATCTTTAAAATCTAAAGAAAATACCCAAAAATATTTTTATTAAAAAAAATTCAATGTCCACAGACATGTCTCTTAACCAACAACAACACGCTGGATATGAGTTCCTCAAACTCCTAATATCCCAGAGTTCATGCTCAAGTCCACAACAACAGCGGGTGAACACATTTTCCAGACTGTGTACCACACCCTTATTGTTCAGTAAACCACAAAAAAATTAAAAAATATATATAACTATCAGTATCTAGGATCTAGAAAAAATCTAGATAAAGTTCCCTACTGATCAACGTTTCTAGAAACCCTACTAGATGGTTTTCAAACCAGTTCACTCATACAACTTATCTAGAGACAGGGTAATTTTCTAGTAACAAAAAATTTTCACTTTCTAGATTTATTTCTCTATTTCACTAGTTCTAGTTTTCAACATTTAACACTGTTCCAGAGAACTTTCTGAAGGTGTGTAGGTGCTTTACTATCAGATGGGAAAATTGAAAGTTGAACTAATTGTTCCGAGTTAACATCGTTTACTATATTACTATAATTTATTTTATATTAAACTTGTCTATAAAGAAGTTCTATAGTTCTTTCTTGGTGACATTTCATTTCTGTAGATTCCTGCGACTACCTCATGTTGCTTGAAGATCCTGGTCATCTGGAAGTTCCATTTCCGGCCTCAGCCAACTACGGACAGTACAGGGGGTCTCTTACTACCCGCACCTGACTTGAGTGACAGCTGACAGCTGGCGGCTGTCACCCCGGGTGGACTCCGCTAACCGGACCCCGGGTTCACCTCTTCTTATCGCTCCCATACAGTCCTGATGGATTGTTGTTAACCATGGCTGCCACAGTAGAGCACAGCTTCGACGTGTCACGATGTCCACGTTGGTAGTGAGGTTCGAGTGGCGTTGAAGAGGATGGCATGGTGACAGGACAGGTGGGCCCTGCCTCAGCTCCTGGGCGACGTCATCTACCGGCGTTTACTTGTCATCCCGGTACTACTGGGCCGGTACACCTTCCGTGCAACCCCTCGTGCAGCTGAGCTTGGGCCGAGGTACAGGGTTGTACCTCATCTGGCGATTCAGCAGCACTCTGTAGGGGTAGTGCTGTTCGTACTTGAGACCACCGCGTTGCATCTTGGTTTTCACAGACGACGCAACCGCAGGTTTTGAGAGAGCTGACAAGTCGTTGCAATTAGTGTTCTTCTTCGTAGACCACTCGTCTTCCACTTCCGGTTTTCCCGCAGTCTTGACTACGTGGCTGGTGGGCTTGGTTGGTGACCTTGAGACAGCTAGCCCATGGCTGTGATGGTGACTGGACTCTGCTTCGTGACGACAGCATGGCTGGACTGGGACAACCTCGTTAGTGACGGGAGGTGTCGGCCGGGTGACTGTACACCAGTCACCCCTTCCGGATAACCAGTTGACGAGTTACCGGACACAAGGGGGGAGGACTTTATGTAACGTGCCTCAGACCCCGATCTTATCAGCCAGGTGGGTCATCCCCAGACCTGCTGATCTCGCTCCTTGGTTCACGTGTGACTGGGAGGCTGGAACTGGGGTACCATCAGACCTGAGAAAGACAGACAACAACAAATGGCGGAAGCATGGATATTACTCTGAGGTATAGGAAGTTGGAAACCCCAGAGCAAGGCAAGTATGCTACCTGAGTCATGCACATCAGCAAATACACACCATTGCCTCTACAGGATAATTATTATGAATTTTACTAAACCTGACTAGGGAAGATCATTACCAATTTACTGAACAGCTCGCGACCTTGTTACCATGGGGTGACAAGATTGAACTTTACTACTGATGAAATCTGACAGAAGGTCATCCTCATCCTCTGACTCAGCACTTGGATCATTAGACAGGTCAGAAATTAGACTTCCTGAAGGCAGCTCTAGTTCCTCCCTCGCGTGATAAGGTTTTAATTTGTTAATATGAATCGTTCTCTTAACTTGGTCTTCAAAAATACCTTTAATAACAAAATTAACCGGACCTTTTCTTTCAATTACTCGGTAAGGGCCCTGCCATCTAGGTGCAAGTTTCCTATTTTGATTGGCAGGAGCCGCCTCATTAACTCTCAACACAAGACTCCCGACTTTCAACTCAAGAGGTTGTACCTTTTTGTCATAATGCTGAGCATAGCGGTCTCGTGCTGTCTTGGAAGCCCAAGCTGCAATTCTCCATGCATTTTTCATCTTATTTAAAACTTCTGATGGGTAATCTTCCCCATATACAATATTATGTCTGTTAAGCAGACCTGATGGGAAATTACATGAATGACCTGTGAACTGCAAAAGGGGTTAGGTGTTAATGGACTGATGGATGGCAGTGTTCAAAGCCAGCTGGACATAGGGGAGTTGTTCGTCCCAGGCATTCACATCATGCTCTGCAAGAACTGCAAGCATATCTTTAACTGACTGGTTCGTCCGTTCTGTCATACCGTTAGCCTGAGGGTGATAAGCCGTAGTGAATGCTGAAGTGGTTTCTATAATTTTACACACTTCTCTAAAAATATTCCCATTAAATTCCTGACCTTCGTCAGAAACTAACACTTTAGGGAGACCGAATACAGTGACAAACCTATCTAAGAACGCCTTTGCAACAGTTCATGAATCTTTCTGAGGCAGTGCAATCAGTGTGGTGTACCTGGAAAGGTGGTCTACCAACACCAATACGTAACGGTTTCCTGAATGACTGTGATGCAGATCAATCAGATCAGCCCCCACCCGATCTAAAGGTTCCAAAGTTTCTGGTAATTCTTGCAATGGAGCTTGTACCTTAAGGGTACCTTTCCTCCTTTGGCAGTGATCACAGGACTTAACCTTTCTTAATTAAGGGGGCATTATTTTGGAATGTCAGCAATGGCACGACAGGAGTCGGGGTCAGGTCGGATACCATCTGTGCTCACCTGGAATCCCAGAAACTTGAATTTCTGAGATGCCAGAGTGTACTTCCCCACACTGAGTTTGAAACCTGCCTTATCTAACAGTGTCAACGTCTCAGTCAAATCTCGTAATTGCTCATCAAACGTCCTGGAGTAGATAACCACATCATCCAGGTACGCAAATGAGTGCCTTCCCAAGACTGGGTTTAATATGTAATTGATTGCCCTTTGAAATGATGAAGGCGCTGTCTTTAACCCGAAAGGCATCCGCTTGAATTGATAAGTATGAACCCCATCAGAGAAGGCGGTCTTCTCTCTAACCTTCTCAGTGACTACGATAGCCCAATACGCAGATTTCGCATCCAGAGTGGAAAAGTATTTTGCTGCCCCAACCTGATCTATTATTTCGTGTATCCGTGGCAAAGGATACACATTACCTTTAGTAATTTCATTTATCTTTCGGTAGTCAACACAAAACCTATAGCTACCATCCGGATTATGTACCAACACTACTGGCGACAACCATTGTGATGTACTAGGCTCTATCACATTCTGTCTCAACATCTTCTGACATTCATCCCTAATTACTTCCTTCGCCCGTTCCGGAAGCCTCCATTGTTGGGTGTAAATAGGAGGATGATCACCTGTAAGAATAACATGCTCGATCCTATCCAGAAGCCCGATTTGATCGTCTTCTGTTGCAAACAGTCTAGGGAATTTACGTAAAATCCCTCTCAAAAGTTTCCTGTCTGACTGTTGCACATGTTGCAAATCCAGAGCCGAGATTAACTTATGAACTTCCTGAGTATTACTGCTTTTTCCTGTCTCGGTCTTATGTTTACCCTGTGTACTACTATCTGTAACATTCAGCGCACTACATTGTGCTGTGGTGGCTGGCATCTCCTCCTGGCCTTGATACTGAAAAATTCCCGTATTTTCTACAATCGTAGCCTGAGATACCCTATCACCTGCCCTGAAACGATAGGTTTTGTGCGAGAGATTGACAACTGGAATAAGGGCACCTTTATCAAGCACAGTGATCAAATGATGAGGGATCAACAACCTGTCACATCTCCCAGCCACCTGAAGGGTGGTACCTGGTGCAATGTGACGTCCCACTGATACTTTAATGAATTTAACTGAATGTGGTGGGCAACATTGTTTCACCAAGGCATGTAACCCACATGATTTTTTATCTGTGTCTGGAAGAGACTTAAACAACAACTTAGGGTAGTGAATGTTGTACTTTTGTTTCTTGCTAATGGAAGCAATTACTGGAGGATGATCTACCATTTTAATGGGATAAACTACCTGGCCCAACTTCAATCTGCACTTCCTTGCTCCCTCTTGAGCAGACAAAGGAAAGTTAACTCGTCCCAGATAATCCATTCCCAACAAAATCTGACCAGGGAATGCAAGATTCTCGACAATCGTGCAATTGCGTGGGTAAGCTTCCCCCTTACCTACTTCAAAATTAAGAGTAGCCTGGCCCAAGATATTTATATGTTGACCATTCACTGCTGTTAAATGCTTCCCACAACGCTTAAGGCGCGTCTCTTTAAGTGTGCTGAAGGCTGACTTTTTAATGAGAGTTGCTTGACTTCCGGTGTCCACAAAAACTGTCAATCTCACACCTTCAACCGTCATCTCAAATGTAGGTCTGCCACCCAACGTACTGACCTGTTCTGGGCAGCCCGTCCTCCAAAAATGGGGTGGTAAATGTAAGAAGACAAATAAGTGCAATTATGTACTATTCATAGCAGTTAGGAATTGTACTTATTTTCACTAAGTATTAAATCGTAGTCAAATATATTGTGAATATTTGAGTTTACCTGAAAAACTGAATAGAAAACCACAACCTCACCTAACCGTCTTATTTTTTGAAGATAATAATTTTATTGCTTCTTAATTACAATTAGTACTTAACCTATAACTATATTGATATTACAGTTTTATAAAACTATTAAAACAAAACTAAAATATATCAATAAATTGTAAAATAACTCAGGATATTTTAAAATTTTGTATAAAATCTATATTGTTTAATAAACCTGAAAAATAAATTCCTGATATTTAAAACTTGTGCATTGCAAATTCCATCCTTTCCAAGCCCTTTGGACATCAAAGCTGAAGCTAAAGAATTCAAATTAAAAACTTCATCCTAAAATTCCGAGTGTTTTAACAGAAAACGAGGATAATTAAATCGGGGGAGGGGGTTGGGTAAATGTAACAGCCCCATAAGTGCAATTATGCACTGTTTAGGACAGCAAGAAAGTGTACTTATTACACTTAGTATTAAATCGTACTGTTAATTCAGAGGATGGGTTTGTGCTCGTGCACACATACCTGTAATGGCCTCGGCCATGACACCTCCAACAAATTTCATCACCAATTTTATGCATCCCAGAAGCCCGCTGGCTACATTCCCCAGCGACTTCTGTAGAGGCGACACTAGGAATGGGGGTAGGGGGGAAGATGGGTGGAGGGGAGGTAAGGAGCAAGGTGTAGGATTAATGGAGGGGGTAGGGTGGGTAACAGGAGGGGTTGGTTGGATGGGTTGGGGGGATAAGAGGGAGGGTGAGGGCAGGCTGGGGGTGGGTTGTGGAGGGGGGGTTGTAAGGGTGGAAGTTGAGAGGGAAATGTTGTTTTCCACAATTCCAATAACGGGTTTGGGTGGTATTTGACTGGGGTTGGTATGGGTCTGCCAGGGATTGGGGTGGACATGGGTTGGCCTGGAGGTAAGGTTGGGGAATGGGGTTGTAGGTAGGGAGGGTTTGAGGTTGGGGGTTGTAGGCAGGAAGGGAAGCCTGTGTAAGGAGGGTATGAGGTTGAGGGTTGTAGGCAGGGAGGGGTGCTTGGGTAAGGATGGGGTATTGGGGAGGGTGCATCTGCATACATTGTCCATTCATGGATAAAAACCATTTTCACCCCCAAAACGTAACTTCAAGACCCATCGTCGGATCAGGGTGAAATTTTATCACACGATTTGGTTTCGTAAATAACCTCTAGTAAAAACACAAAACGTTTCCTAACCTCAATCCTTGGAAAAATATTCCGTGTGACCAAACCGGAAGTATCAATTATCGCCACCCTTCCTAATCGATTTCTAGAGCCCCAGTGAGAACCGTCGCCCGTTGACAAGGCGGTGACAGATGACGGCGGCCAAATCTCGCTGACTATGCTCTACCAATGAATGAATTTCTTATTAATTTTAATTAATTAAATCTTATTATCCTCTTCTCTCATTCGTAAAATTAATAGGCACACAGACAGAATACACGACGGCATCGACAACCATTTATTACTTGTGAAACAAAACACTGTATATGATGTTGTATAAAAAATACATGCGCAATTATAACTACATAAAAATGTTACGTTAATTGTTAATTGATCGAAACTACTAGAATGAACTTGACAAAATGTAATTAATTTCCACGATATTTATTTGACACTCGAAGATGACTGGTAACGCAATTATAAAAAAATAAAGTAAGAATGTCTTGTCTCTAAATGCAAGACCAATATAAATCTTAGAAAAATATTGATAATTACTGCATTCTTGAACAAAATATACTGAAATTATACAATTAACATAATCGTGACGGAACTACACAAATTTATTGTAAATAATTTAGTTTAAACTCTGTTTTATTTATCAAAATAATCTAAGTCTTGTTGACCAGCGCACAATTAGTATAACACTTTACGTTAACTGACTTTCTTAACTATTTCTTTTGTAACTCTTAACCACACTAGGACTGAAGACGTTACAAGTACTTTAATAGTGGCGCGATGTTTAAGACTTCAACAATTATTTAATTCTTAACTCACGAC
>WNGS01005061.1:0-17795 GCA_020271785.1 Procambarus virginalis | reverse complement strand
GCTCTATGCTGTGGGAGGCCAGTACACTTGTAAGTGCACTTGTTAAGTGTGCGGACTTAACTTTGGTAACCAGCAACCGAAACATCTAGTGTTTGGGCTTACGTGAGAGCCCCAGTCATCAGCAGTCCAGAAATGTTACCGTGGCCGTGGTAGCATGTCTGTGGACAGAGATAGAGCCGATAGCATCTCTCATTGTATAGCTAGGGCGAGACTCTAGTTTGCGCGGGAAAACAGTTAGGCCTGGCGTGGGTAGCTGCGGGCCACCCGCGCGCTAGCCACTTGAGGCGTCGCCATGGAAACAGACGCCATCTTAGTAAACATCTTGAGCCGCCATGTTGGTCGGCCATCTTGGAGTTGCCCTAGGGGCTATGCTACACCGTCGCTGATTGGAGGAGAGGGTAGGCCCCAGTATGCCTTCCTCTCATTGGTTATTCCGAGGAATACGCGGGATCGACGGTGTGAGCGTCATTCTGGAGAGCCATCACCCTGTCAAGACGCTCCTATGCTCATTTGGCCAAATTGTTATAGGCGCGTGGGTGGCTTATTAACTACTCAGCTGCTGCAACCTCCTGCTTCATCTACGACAGCGGTCGTCACAGAATCCGGCCGAAGTCGTCGCTTGGAGGGGAAAAGACAGTGTACAGTGGTGTAGAGAGATCTTGTGATCGGTCTGGGATCGTGGGGTAATGTGCATACGAGCAGTAACAGACTCGTAGATCCCATACCAGTGATGATTAGACTTGCTAGTGCTCTGTAGCAGTCGATGGGAACGGGGAAATAAGTGTTAGTGCTTTAAGGCAGATTTCCCATGTTTGTTTAAGACGATATCATTGTGCGCGTCACCTGTGTACGAACGCTTCACTTACGGTGGGTCGAGGGTACGAAACAAGCCGTGTTGTGGGAGGGTTCGGTGCGCGCCATTGTACGAACGATACCGCGGAGGTACCAACCAGCCAGCCACCACCCATAGCGGGTGCCTGATGTATGGAATGGTGTGTGTAAGCCGGCAGTATGAATGTAAGTACCTATGTGTGTATTTCTGGTGATTAGTAGTCTCTAAAGCTTGAATTCGAGGTCAAGTGTTCCGTCGCATTGTCACGCAGCACCTGTAGGTGAAGTGTAGTGTGGACGAGGAGATAATCACCCTTGTTGTCATCTCGTCAGTCCTGAGGGACGTACGTCTTGTGAGCACAGACGTACAGAGTGTGTGTGTGTGTGGGTACACACGGGAACAGAGTATATACATAGATTAGCCAAGGACTGAGAGGATGTCCATGTAATAATTATATTATTCCATTGTGGTAATTATTCATTCTTGATCGTCCGTGGGACGGAGTGATATCATTTCATGTGTAGTCTTGCAGGTGTGGAATTTCAACACTGAGCGCTCAGGTATGTGGTAACGTCAGTGATTCCTGGCAATGATTATTGTGGAGTGGCCCACAGTGTGGTTTTAATTAATTTGTATTGTTCCCAGGGGCCGTGAGAAGTGTGATTATATATACATATTGTGGTTGCAGTATTAACGTATTTTGGTAGAATTTGGTGAGTGACGAGGCTGTCGGGAGTGACAGCCCTCGCTCTGTCGAGTAACGTAAACTCGGGAGTGTTTATTCGGCATGCGTGATCGATAAATCACTCACCCATGTGATTTAGGAGTGCGAGATCTCCTTAGTGTTCCCAATAACGTTTGATAGCTGTAGGCTACATGTGTCAGCAGTAATTGTATATATATATATATAATCGTAGTGTCACGGTGCCCAGTGTTATTGTGTTATTTACTGTGTGGTTATTGCAAATTTGGGACCTATGTTCTAGGGGTTATTGAGAGCACTGGGGTCATTTGCAACAGTAAATAAGTAAGTGTTGAGCAGTATTCTAATACTTGGAAATTAGAGTACTTGCAGTGTGTGTTGTTGCAAAGGGGTTGTCATTGTTAGTGATTGTTGCTAGAGTTGAGCAATCACCGTGGGTAACTGCAGTTCAGTAAAGTCATTGTGGGGCAGTGTTCTAGAGGGTTCATGTCCTGTATGTTATTTTACTAGGTTCTGCAGTATTGTCATTGCAACCGGATTGTAACGTAAATCACTGTGATTTGTTAGTGTGATTTGACATTGTCGTGGGTGAACTCGGCTGTAGACGAGTACTTGGATATACATATATTCTCCTGTTTATCTGGTAGGACATCGAAGTCCAGTATTCAGTGAGGTGATTGCGAGGCAATTAATATAACGTAACCGAGGGAACGCCCATTGCTTAAGAGAATTTGTTCTTTTACAATATGAGTAACGTAGAATACGTTTGGGTTAATTTACTTTCCTGCAAGCAGCTACGGTAGTCTCAAGGAGCCTAGCCACCAGCCAGATAAGAATTAGAGTATTGTCTGTCGTAATTAACGGTCAGTGGGCCGGGTAATTGACGTGTTTCAGGAAGTCAAAGTAATTAATCTCGATCCTTGTTGATCGACTCACACGAAGGCTACATTGTTCCATTAACGTAACGTCGTTATTTATGTCCGGAAGTACCGGCACTTGATTGACTCGTGGGAAGAGTAACGTCATTTAGAATAACGTAAACGTGGTGCCTAATTACTGTTATTAGCCACCTGAATTGGTCTGAGTATGGAAGGCTCAGACGGAATTCATACCTTAATGTAAATTGCTGAGCCAGTGTGAAAGGTTGCGTATTTAACTGTTTAATTATTGATCTTGAGGATAGTAATTAATTACTCTAAAGGTAATCACGAGTGATTACCGTTCTCTTAGCACTTTGGACATTGTAAATCAGAGTTTACCATCGCTGAGTGATTAGTAACCGATTAACGTAAATTAACGTAACTAGTAAAGAGATTAATCAGCTGTCTGGTAGTACAGGGATTAATGGGATTTTCTCACTGAATGCTCGACGGGTAGAGTGTTGTGTAATTTCCGCGTTACTAGTGACAGTTGTAAGAGTTATTAATTAACGTAAATGTTATTGTTATTAACGTAAATCAATTGTATTGATTGTTGATCGTCCGTGGGACGAAGTGTTAACGTAAAGATTAATTTGAGGAAGGGTGCTGGAGTTGCCAGTGAACCCATTAGTTATTGATGTCATTGAAAGGCTACTGATTTGATTGCATTGCAACCGCTATTGCAGGTGTAGACTGCACTGAGGCGTAGAACAGTTAGGAGGTTACTGGAGACGTGTTTCAGAACTCACTGTGTCATTTGTTGTAATTGTGATTATAGATCTGTTAGTTCTTGCTTGCTTGTTGATTCCTCTGTGGGCACGCTTATGTTCGAGTTAGTTCATTATGCAGTCCGAGGGGCTGGTGTCTAGCTGTCATTGATAGTGTCACAGGAAGGATTTCGAGTAACGTCATTGACATTCTTTTGTTTTGCTGTAGTAGTTAGTACTTTATTGAATAAACTAAGTTGTTATGTTAACACTGTCTTTTCGTTACACCCCCACACATTATTATTGTTATGCAAATGTTCTTCACACTCGACTATTGGAGACTTATTTCTGAGCATTGGATCAAATATACGGCACTACACAACAATAAATTATTGTTGTGAGAGCCCAGGACCTACTCGTTAGATTCGCTTCGGCGAGTTACGAAGGTCGACGACCAAGTGGAGGGGATTTCAATTTCATTGGGGTCTCGGCGTTTGCTCGCGCCTAGTCAATTGTTCGTACAGGGTCCCAAAGTGAGGAATGAGCTGCTTACTACACTGGTGTGTTAGCTAAGCAAGTCCTTCCTCAGGCGACCTAGTTGAATATCACGACAGGAATAAAAGTTAAAGAATAAGAAAATTCTTAGAAATTTTCCGAGCTCAATTCCTTATACCAATTTCATTTATTCCCACTTACTTATGTAAGTCACATCAAAACTCTCACACCATAGATACTAATAACCGAGTCTAAGGTGTGAAGAAATTAATAATGCATGTGAAAAAAGGGTAGGTATTGATAATAGAGTTACATGATACGAGCTAGATGGTGTTAAGATTGCGAAAAGGACCTGGGAGTTATGAATAGTAAGAATTTAAAACCAAAAATCATTGCATAAATGTTCGTAATAAGGCAAATAGGACATTGGGATTTATGTGAATAGATTCAGTGAAACAAAAGGCAACATGAAAAGCACTTGGAAAACCATCTCTAGTATCCTAGGAACTAAACAACACTCACATAACCAAATAAAACTCTACAAATTGAAATTGAAATTGAAATAAGTTTACTGATGTAAAATACACACAAAGGGATGAGGTAGCTCAAGCTATTCTCACCCCGTTCAGTACATATACACACATCACAATCCATAAACATATTACCAAAAATTCTGAGAGATAACATATACATTTCCTCCTTCACAAGTAGTATGGTATCAGACGTACACACAAATACTTTTATGACCTAGATCAGGGGTCTCCAAACTTTTCAATGTAAGGGCCACATTATATATTTCCCATATTTATGCGGGCCGAAGGAATAAAAAATGAAAAAAAAAACAAAAAACAAATCAGTGCCAGTAATTAATTTCCTCAAATATTAAAGTATAAACATGGAAAAATTAAAACATATCTTTTTGGAAAAAATTAGGGTAAACTAAATAGATTCCTGCCTTTAGTTTTATGCAACCAAATTAGTGTGACGAATGATACTGTCGTTTTGACTTCAAAATTTCATTAAAATCAGGTTCCAGATTAGATGAGCCAATTGTAAGAATTGATTTCAAGTGATCATCAGACAAATTTGCTCGATAGTTAGATTTCACATACTTCATTTGGAAAATGTTTGTTCACACAAGTATGTTGAACCAAAATGGACACAAAACTACAAGCAAACTTTATCAAATTTGGAAACTGATCTGGCTGCAGGCATTTATAAAACTCAATCAGATTTCCTTCTCTATACTTATCTTTCAGTCTGTCATCTGCCTGGAGATCAATAATTTCCATTTGAAATTGAGTTGGAAGATTTTCAGCATTGCAGTCAAATGGATTATGAAAGAGCCTGATTTCATTTGCTTTGGCATCAAGGTCAGCAAATCGCTTCTGAAACTGTTTTTTCAAATCTGAAATTATTTCATTTGCAAATGAAAAAGGAAATTCAACTTTACTTTCTGCATGAAATTTTTCACAACATGGAAAATGAGCAAAATTCTTAACCTTCACCTGGCCTTCAAGTAGCGCAAGTTTTGCTCTGAATGCCTTGACATGAACAAAGTAGTCACTGATCAAATTTGTTTTGCCTTGCAATTTCAGATTCAAGTTATTCATATGACCTGTCATATCTGCAAAAAATGCCAATTTCCAAATCCATTCACATTCTGATAATAATGGCTGAGGTTTATTTTTCTCTGTGAGAAATAAATCAATTTCTAATCTGAGCTCAAAGAAATGCAGCAAAACCTTTCCACAACTAAGCCATCTAACTGCTGTATAATAAGGCAAGTCAACAAACTCCGCATCAATTTCTTTCAAGAAATCACGGAACTGGCGATGGTTGAGTGCATGAGATCTAATGAAATTAACCACAGAAACAACAGGTTTCATGACACAAGACATATCAACATATTTTAGGCACAATGCTTGTTGATGGATAAGGCAATGCAAAAAAATGGGTTTTGAAAATCCTCCAACCTCACAAGCTGTTGTAATTTGCCCAACCAAACCCTTCTTTGTCCCAGACATATTCTTTCCTCCATCAATTGTCACACACTGCACTTGTTTCCATTCCAGGTTATATTCTGTCATAGTTTTACTTACTTCATTGAAAATGTCCTCTCCAGTTGTTGTGGTGTGCATGCTGTGAACTGATGCTAATTCTTGGGTCACATTAAATTTTTTGAGAGAGATATATACAAGAGTTGTTACATTCTTGTACAGCCACTAGTACGCGTAGCGTTTCGGGCAGGTCCTGGAATACGATCCCCGCCGCGAAGAATCGTTTTTTTCATCCAAGTACACATTTTACTGTTGCGTTAAACAGAGGCTACAGTTAAGGAATTGCACCCAGTAAATCCTCCCCGGCCAGGATACGAACCCATGACATAGCGCTCGCGGAACGCCAGGCGAGTGTCTTACCACTACACCACGGAGACTGTCACTATCAACACCACGAATGAATACTAAGAGCTGAGAAGTATCACACACATCAGTTGATTCATCCAACGCAAGAGAATACCAACAAAATCTTTTTGTTTTTTCTTTTATTTGCCGAATTATGTCGCCTCCTAAATCTTCAATTCTACGAGCAACAGTATTTGACCCAAGACTTATCATTTTGAAGAGGTTTACTTTTTCTGGACATACCTCTCCTGCTGCTTCCACTATACACTCTTTTATGACACTACCATCAGTGAAAGGTTTTCCTTTTTTGGCCAACACATAGGCAACTTTGTAACTGGCTCTAGTTGAAGTTTCATTTTCAGATTTTTTCTTACTGAAAACAGCTTGTTGAGAATGCAGACTGTGCCGAAATGATTCAAACTTTTTAGTGCGTTCTGCTCCTGTGATGTGAGAATAACTTGAGCCATGTTTAGAGTCATAGTGCCGACGAATATTGTATTCCTTCAGAACAGCAACACTGTCTCTACATATGAGGCATAAAGCTTTATCATTTGCTATCACAACAAAGTACTTTATCTTCCATTCGTCATTGAACTGACGGCACTCACTGTCCACTTTTCTTTTCTTTATCTTTTCCATATCTGAAAACATAAGGGTAAAATAAATGAAATAAATTCTACAGGAAAAAAACAGCTTGTATGTGGTGTTAAAAAGCATAGCATATTATTATAAAGTGGTAAATATTATAGCAACAGCTTTCGTTGATAAACTTAATGGTTACAATTTTAACTATTTTAAACATGCAATATTTTTGGCTACAATAGTATTATTGCTATTTTGTATAACTAAGATAAAGGTATTGTCAAAGTACAGAGAAAAGAATATTGTACAGTGTTTGTGCTCCCTGAAACAGAAGCAGCGAAGCCCCACTCGCCCTCCATCCCCACAATATACAGTTATACACAACTGATTGGTTGTAATGCACAACACATACCTACCAGTACTAGTATCTGTGCGTCACACTATCGAGAGAGAGGAAACTGACTCGGGCTGAGCGCCACCAGTCAGCAGCCCCAGCTTTGAATAATTCTGCGATGCCATTTGTACGATAATTATTTTTTCAAGGCCACCACACAGGGATTTGTTTGGCGGGCCGGATGAAATTATGTGGCGGGCCGGATGTGGCCCGCGGGCCATAGTTTGGAGACCCCTGACCTAGATATACTGTATAGACAATTTGCAAGAGACATGCAGATAAGTCAACAAAATATTACAGTCTTGGGGCAAAATTCTTATATCTCTCAAGAATATCATCAACCTTTCCGTTGTGACACATCCAGGCTATTTGTTCAGGAACAGTCCTTATCTCAGTGTTTCTATATATATTAATCAACGGACAATCAAGAACATAATGGGCAAGGGTGTGAGACCTTAACATACCACATAGTTTACACTTCGTGTCATTATCATGAACACCTATCCCATATTCCCAGTAATATTTGTACCCAAGCCTGCGCCGCATGTACACAGAGTCACTCCAAGCATTTCTCCTTTTACCATAAGTGAAATGAGTGTTTTGACTCACATACATGTAGTGTTGCATGGTTTGACTTCTCTTATGCATTATATCTCTCCTCTCCACTCCTGCCTGTGCCTGAATATTTCTGATTTTGCTTCTTATTTGTCTCATTGTGAATTCACATTCAATGTCAACTTGTGGTTTTGATGTAGCACGTTTGGCCAAGTCATCCGCCACCTCGTTGAGCACTATTCCAACATAAGATGGAATCCACATGAATTTCACACTATGACCTTTCAGCTGTATCTCAGTTATTCTTCTCTTACAATTCTCAACTATGGAGATGAAGACTGGGTTTCGACTGTTTAAGGACTCAAGTGCTCCTCGGCTATCGACAAATACAAAAACATTTTTGTCGTCATGACGTACTTCCTCCAAACACGCCAGAATGGCCTGCAGTTCAGCTTGTGTGGATGATATATAATTACTAAGCCGAAAAAACTCTACAAGGACGGGGATATACCGTCAACTGATTTTGAAATGCAAATGAATTTAATAGTTTCTTTTCATCGGTTGGTGCTAATCTTGCCAGTAAAATCCCACAGACTCAGTCACTTATCAACACATATCTCTCAGGCAGCTATCCAAACTCTCTTCTCCTTTCACCAATCAGCCCGGCAGATGTTGTGTCCATCATACACTCTCTAAAAACCAAGGCAGGGAACACCAGTGAAATTCCGTCCATTGTATACAAGAGCGCCTCCCATGCCCTTGCCCCACCCATAGCCCTACTGTTCAACAAATCTATAGAGTGTCACACCTTCCCTGATATCCTCAAAAAAGCAAGAGTAACGCCAGTCCATAAAGGAGGCAATCCGGCGGACATAAACAGTTATAGACCAATATCAAATCTACCCATTCTATCAAAAATATTTGAAAAATTATTTACAAACAGGTCTATTCCTACCTCGTAAAATTCGACATACTCAGCCCCTGCCAGTTTGGCTTCCGGTCCCAAAAGAGCACCAACGATGCAATCATTAGTCTCCTTGACATAATCTACTCAGCCCTTGACAAAAATGAGTTTCCGATTGGACTCTTCGTTGACCTAAGAAAAGCCTTTGATACTGTTAATCACAACTACCTCTTACTTAAACTCCAGCATTATGGAATCCGAGGCCTTGCCCTTGACTACATCCGATCCTATCTTAGTGACAGACACCAATATGTAACCATCAATGATACAACTTCTTCCACTCTACCAATTACCGTTGGAGTGCCACAGTGCAGTATCTTAGGACCTCTTCTATTTCTATATATATAAACGATCTGCCTAATGTCTCTAATATTCTCAAACCTATATTGTTTGCTGACGATACTACCCTTATCTATTCAGACCTCAACCCATATACACTAAATAATGTTGTGAATAATGAATTAAAAAAAGTCCACTTATGGATGTCAACTAACAAACTAACATTAAACATAGAAAAGACTTACTACATCTTATTTGGAAGCAAATCGTCAAATGCAATTCAGCTACAGATAGACAACATTAACATCAGTAATAAAAATGATGGCAAGTTTCTTGGCCTATTCCTAGACAAGAGACTCAACTTCAGCACCCACATTCAACACATAACTTAAAAAGTCTCTAAGACAGTTGGTATACTCTCCAAAATCAGATATTATGTTCCTAACTCCACTCTCCTCTCACTATATTATGCACTAATCTACCCCTATCTTAATTATGGTATCTGTGCATGGGGGTCTACCACTGCAAACCACCTTAAGCCCATCATCACCCAGCAAAAATCTGCTATCAGAATAATAACTAACTCTGCTTTCAGACAACACTCAGCTCCCTTGTTTAAATCCCTAAACTTGCTAAATATTAACTCCCTCCACACATTCTCTTGTGTCAACTACATTTACAAAACCCTGTTCTTAAATGCAAACCATGCTCTGAAACTCTCCCTGGACAGATGTAATAGGACCCATTATCACCACACCAGAAATAAATATCTCTTTGATATCCCCAGGGTCAAACTTAATCTGTGTAAACACTCTATGCAAATTAAGGGACCTAGTCTATGGAACTCACTCCCTAGTGAATTGAAAAACTGTAAAACTTTTGCCTTATTTAAAAGCAAAACCAAAAAGTACCTAATTTCATCTTCTTAGTTTACTACACTGAGCTTTAAATTTGCTCTGTACCTAGTGTTACCCAATCTCCGAATTTTTATGTATTTAACCCAAACAACATTGTGCAAGGGCAAGGCTTCATTGTGTTTATTGCTATCTTCTTTTATGTGCTAGCCATATGCTGTATTGTGCCTACCAATTTTTGTCAACTACCATTTAAGCTGTCATTGCAATCAATCTTAGCTACCTATGTGCTTTAATATACTGTACCTACAATTTTCTCTCATTTTTTTTCTTGCCATGTAACTGTTTTCATTTTTTTTATAAATTTTGCAAGTATTTACCTACTTAAAATTTTCTTAGATTAAGGACCTGCCCGAAACGCTGCGCGTGCTAGTGGCTTTACAAGATTGTAATTACCATATTATGTATCCCCACATTCCCAATGTACCTTCTTGTATATGCATAAATAAATAAATAAATAAATAAATAAATAAATAAATAAATATTTTTTGAAGCGTTAGTAATAAAGCACCTGGTGTTGTTCTTCAGCTATATCTTGCTCTTGTTAGGCAACCATTTACATTATGGAGTTCATTTTTGGTCGCCATCCCATAGAATATATATAAATTCACTAAAAAGCGTCCAGTGTTGGATGACAAAGTCAATCCCGCAAATTAGAAACCTGTCATAATGACAGAGCTTAATTTGATTTATCTAGACAGGCGAAGAATTAGGAGTGACAAGATAGAGGTGTACAAGTGGATGAGTGGGCACAACAACCTCTTATCTTTTTCCTCCTAATGGGCTCTATCCTTTCGAGATGTATTTACTGTTCTCATTACATTAACTCGTAACTTTTGCTCGTAAAGAGGGAATTGATTACCAACTTGGACTGCCTTTCAGCAGCCTGAGGGCAGTAATATCCCAGGAACATCAACTAAATTTCGGAGGCTTGAGGCAAAGTGAAATTCACACCAGTTACTCCATCTATCATCATTCTATTATGCATGAAGAACCGCACGTCTATGGGTCATCCAATAATGTTAGCAGACTTCTAGATGTTACCACTGCTAGGCTTAGGCTCGGCTACAAGTACCTCTGGGAGTTTGTAACATCTGCTGATGTAGATTTGACTAAATGTAAACTCTGTCAGCAGAACTATTCGCATACTTTGCGTCATTATATAATGGAATGTGAAAAAATTGCGGAATTTAGAGATAACACCATCAATAGTGTCCAAGAAATGTGTAAGTACTTCATTCACAATGATGTGCTGCCCGAAATTTTAGCGAAGTATCCAAAATTTGCTTACTGTCGGTAATGCATGCACATGACTGTAAAGCTGCCGCCCAGTTGGGTGGGTGTGCAGCAAGACTAGTAACTGTGTGACTCACTATAGATGTAAAGTGCCTTGTATAGTGACTGTTGTGAGCCTCTTGTAATGTCACTTGTGACACCTCTTTGTGTCACTTGTGACACAAAGATTCTTGATGTGTGTATTTGTGTGGGTGATTAGATATGTATGTGTATGTATATGTGTATACGTATATATATATGTACATGTATGTATGAGGGTGTGTACATGTGTATACAACATTGATAATTTTGTAACTAGCGTCAAACTTTGTTATTTGCTTAGCTAAACGAACTAGAGGGTTCAGTTCCTGAACCGATTATGTGCCTCTGTATCCTTTACACCACCGCCCACGGGTTGGGTATGGGGTGCATAATAAAGAAAGAAATTGAATTACATTAACTTACAAAACTTAAACCTACTGAAACCTAATTAATAGATTAATGAATATTATGCCAATATATGGCAGTAAAAATAATATACGTATCTACATGTTTTATTATGTAACAAGCGAATTTTGTCTATGCCTTAGATTGTATTATTTATTATTTCTTGACCAAAACATATTATACAAAGTAATTAAAAGACATTTTTTATTTACATTCATTTTATAATATTTATAACAAATTATAATTACAAATATAACAGTTAAAGAATTTTGATATTGATGTAGAAAGTTATGAAATATTAACAGTATTGCTTAAGTTTTATCAGCAAGCGAATTTATACATTAATTATTATTTGACGGGAGTAACTTTAATATACTTTGAATCATCTAATTCATTGAGAAATTTACCTAGATGTGAACTGGATATGAACAGGTTTTTTATATACAAATAACATGAAAAACTATTTCAGGTGTTATGTATAGTTATACATTTCCAAGGGAAGGCTATCCCCCGTGGTCAGCCGTGCAGTGCTTGTAATAATGTGACGGTTTTTGTTGTTGTTTAAGATTCGCTACTTAGAACAAAAAGTTCCAAGTAGCACGGGCTATGGTGAGCCCGTAGAATGTGACCGTTCTACACTGTTATATTGCAGTTAAATGTTGATATAAAATTTTGCTACAATGTACCTTGCCATCTTACCTGATACGTGAGATTAAGGACTGGCCGAAACGCTATACGTGTTAGTAGCTTTGCATGAATGTAAAAATACCAATCTTATGTAATCTCACAAACCCATTGTGCCTTCTTGTAAATACAAATTATTATTATTATTTTATGTGACATGATATTCCAAACTTGTGATTCCCATAACGTGACCGTCCCACGCTATATGTGGCATCATATTCCAATCCTGTGCGTGCCATAACGTGACCGTCCCACACTATGTGTGACATGATATTCTAATCCAGTGCTTGCTTTAATGTGACCGTCCACACACTGTCTAGTATGACATACCCCGTGCAGTGTTTGCTTTAGGGTCCCGGTAGTTAACCCGTCCTAAGACTAAAGTCCATTCCATCCAGCGGTCGACCCCCAAAGACGCATTCATCAATAATAACATGTTGTTCATTCAAAATAGGAATTTTCTCAAACATAAATTAATATTGTTACATATTAGAATATTGTGCATATTTAATCATTGGTTAGGTTAGGTTAGGTGTTTAGGTTCTGTTGGATATTATTTGTATTTGTAGTACGTGGGTGAAGCATTCACAGCGTTGTGGTTTGAACAAAAGTCGTCAGGGAAGCACTTGTTACGGTAGTGTTTGGACATCATTAGTTGAGTCGTGTGTAAACCGTTTTCATTTATAAACAAGGGGTATTACGGGTGCATGGAATGGACTTTGACCTTTGTTTGTGAGGACGGGCTGTGGTAGTATAGTCAGGTTCGTTCTCGGCTCACTTTGTAAATTTCCGGGTTCGAATCTCAGGCGGAACAGCAGTGGTTGGGCGTATTTCTTATCACCTAATGCGTTTGTTCACCTAGCATCCAAGCTTGCATCCTGGACGGAGTCAGTAATTCGACCTTGTTGGTGAGCCCGTAATTGAGTTCGGTTATTCACGATAATCTTATAACTGTGATATTAGGGTCAAAATTGTATATGGAGGTGGAGTTTCCTCCTTTTCCCCAGTTTCTTTTCAGCTTCTGTTTTAGCGCACTGGTTGTAGTCTTGTTTTAATAATATTATCTTGCTAGCGGATACAGATGCACAGTGTTCACTAGTGAGTCCCATTCTTCATCTGCGTTTCTAACCATTGTAGTCGCTGTGGATTTTGCATCTAATGCAGCTTCTCCTGTTGTTTGATTTTTTTTTAATTTTGCCCCGAGGGGCGAGTTTATTGGGCAGCGCCACTCATCTTGTGAGTGGACACACCGTCATAGCAGCATGTACAACATTCCCCAATAGGAAGAAAACCCGCTGGGTTGTTCATCCTGTCACTTGTACCCAGACACAGCTGGGACTTGCTTAACTGTCTCAAGTGAACAGCTCCTCAAACAAGAAGATTAACATCTATCAACCCTTAAAAGCTTACGTTGTCATGCGGGTGCAAAATGGAGAAATCTTTTAAGAACAGTATCAATATTTGACAAATAGTGTTTTCCTAACTCAAACAATGTGGGGTTTATTATTCTACACATATTTCTAATGTTTCTCAGGTGTTCACATTCACGTAGATAGTGGTCAAGGCGGTGTCCATCACTCTCACCACAGATTCTGCAACTTCGCTGATTAACTGTTGTTTCCATTCCATATCTCCAAGAATATTTGTATCAAAGACGGATTCTCGCTATTACTGATTCTCTCCCTCGTCCTCCTCCTCTTCGGCCATAACGATTGGGATTGCCAGCTGCAACCATGTTGTACCATCGTATAGATTCACTGGTTTGTGCTTCTATCCTCCTTTCCTCAGTTACCTTGTCACGGTGATGTTGGCTGACAATACCTCTAATTTGTAGGAGAGTCTTGGGTATGAAGTATTCAATATGGTCTCCTTCAGCGCCTTCAGCAGCCAGCACATCTGCTCGTTCATTCCCACATATTCCAACATGGGAGGGGATCCACAGAAACTTGATGACTCTTCCCTGATTGGTAAGTACTCTCACAGCTCTCTTAATTTCAGCGACTATTGCAAGATTTTCCGCCCGATTTTTACTTAGGCTTTGCAGTGCTGCTTTTGAATCGGTACAAATCACTGCACCATTAGTGTTCCGTTCAAGAAACCTAAACGCCATAACAATGGCAGTTAGCTCTGCTTGCGTTGAAGAGGCATAGTTCTCAATACGTGCTTTTTCTTCATGTCTGCGTTGGAAAGTATTATCCTTGATTACCGTGTATGCTGCACCAGCCCTGCCATTGACAGGATTAGATGACCCGTCAGTGTAGATTTGATCTAGTTCATCTCCGGCTTCTTTATAAATTTCCTCGAGATACTTGTGCCTCATTTCTTGTGGTATCATGTTGGATTTTTTCGTTGCCATTTCATTGATGATGATCTTGCACGAGTCATCCTCCCAGGGAGGTAACCTCTCTACAGGCAGGAGCTCACGGGCTTGCTCAAGCAGGTGAAGCTCTTCGAGGTAGCAGACTGATCTGTGATGCCATTTTTTGCTTCTCCTGTTTCCCCCTGAAAGTAGCACAGAGCTCAGTTTTTTCTTAGCAATACCATTGTAATGGGGATCTCTGGCTATCCTAATTGCAAGCTTAGCATTCAGCTCCTGAATTCTGCTTTTAACACTGGGAAGGGACAACTCCTCTCGTAGATTGGACGTTTTGGCAGTCCTTGGAACTCCAAGAATGATTGTCATGGCTTCATTTTGAATGCTTTCAAGCCTTTTATATCGCTTTGGGAGTAGGTGCACAGAACTGGTGCGGCATAGTCTATGACGGAGCGCACATAGGCTGTGTACATCATTTTAAGCACGGCAATAGAGGCTCCATGTCCATTCCAGGTCATAGCTTTCAGTGCCCTGAGTCGACTTTTGCATGTTCCTATGAGTTGATTGAGCTCCTCTTTCTTTCCCTTGTTAGAGCCGACAGTGACGCCAAGGTACCGATAGTGGTCAACCCATTCAAGTGTTACACCATTAATTTGCAGTTCTTCATTTGCTCTCCGCTTGCGATGGGAGTATGCCTTCGTCTTGTTTGTGGGGAGAGTGAAACCGAGCTCAATACATTTCCTTCCAAGGAGTTCAATGGACTGTTCAATTTTTCCCAAGGTGGGAGCTTGTATTAGGACATCATCTGCATATCCCACTTGTTGTGTTCTTTCCGGAAAATCAATATTTGCAATGGCATTCATAAGTACATTGAATAGTGTAGGGCTTAAGACTCCGCCTTGGGGGGTCCCGAGTTCCATATTCATTGTTCTGGAGACTGCTCCGTTGAAGCAAACCTTGGCTTTCCTTCCTGTGAGGTAGTCTTCAACCCATTTCATGAGTCTCCCCTTGACACCCATGCATGCAAGCTCGTCCAGGATCGCAATCCCCTGTGCTTTGTCGAAGGCTCCTTTGATGTCAACAAATACAGAGTACCTAGCCGTGTCATTAGCCAAGTAATTAACTATACAATTTGCTGTGCTCCGTCCTTTAACAAATCCATTGACCCCCAGTGATTGACATCACTGGGCAAATACAAAATGTTCTTTCAGACATTCTCGTTGTCGAGCCACCGGACTGCACTCTCCTGGGTGCCCCCATTGGCCCACGAGCAATCGAGGAGGTCCTGGATGCAAAAATCACTGATCTAAAGAGAATGCTGGACAGGATTGACAAGATTGATGCCCATGATGCTCTCTTTCTCCTCACAAGATGCCTATCTCTCCCTAAGTTGACCTACTTTCTGAGATGTTCTCCATCCTACAGCAGCCCTAAGTTAAATGTGTATGACACCCTCCTGAGGTCCATGCTGGTGAAAGTCCTGAACCTGCCATTGGACGACTCTCAGTGGGAGCAAGCACCCTTCCTGTAAGACTCGGCGGCCTTGGTGTCCGCACAGCCTCCCAAATTGCTCTACCAGCCTTCCTTTCCTCCTCCCATGCATCGCACGACCTCGTCAGAGATATCTTACCTGCAACCCTGAGAGATTCAGCAGGAATACACGATCCTGCTTTCACTGAATGTTCAAATCAGTGGCATGTTCTTGCAGCCCCAACAACCATTATAGAGCCAACAAAACAACACAAACAGTCCGGCTGGGACCACCCTCTAGTGGAAAAAGTAGTTGATGCCATGCTCAGCGCCGCAACATCAGACAAGGAGAAAGCCCGCCTCAGAGCAGTGGTTGCCCCCCATGCAGGAGACTTCCTCCTGGCAGTACCCATGTCAGCAATGGGCACGCGCCTAGATCCAGAATCCCTTCGTGTAGCAGTGGCCCTCCGCCTTGGTGCCCCAATTCACACTGAATACAAGTGTATTTGCAACAGGGTGAAGCAGACCAATACGGACTGCATGGGTTGCATTGCGGAAGCACAAAGGGCTGGCATGCAAGACACATCGAGGTCAATGACATCATCAAGAGAAGCCTCGTCTCAGCTAGGTGCCCAGCGGAGAGAGAACCTCGCATCCTAGGGGTCCTAAACCCGGATTTTCCTGCACTTCGCCCTGATGGTATCACCATATACTCCTGGAAGGAGGGTAGACAGTTGGTGTGGGACTCTACATGTGTATCCACCCTGGCTGACACCTATGTACACTTCGGAGCTGATCAAGGAGGTGGGGCGGCCAACCACAGGGAAACAGCAAAATCACTCAAGTACAGGCGACTGGGAGGTCAATACCTCGTTGTTCCCATAGCGTCTGAGACGCATGGCCCCTGGGGCAAGAGTGCCTTGGGATTTCTCAAGGAATTGGGTTCCAAGCTCATTGACGTCACCAGAGACCCAAGGGCATCTAGTTTTTTGTTTCAGCGCCTCAGTGTGGCGATCCAGAGGGAAAATGCCTGCTGCGTCCTCGGTTCCTGTCCAGAAGCGGAGGAGCTTCAAGAGATCCATAACCTTTAGGCATTTGTCTTGTATGTCTTGTAACCTTTAAATACACAATAAAGCAAAAAAAAAAAAAAAGGGAAGGGGGTGGTAGGAGAAAAGCACACAGAAACTGTATTGGAGGGGACCTACATTCCCTCCAATGCGTTATGTGTGGTTTCCTCCGAGGCTATGGGTCCCCCTTCTTCCAGCCAGAGGTGGTACTCCCTTCCTTATATTAATATATATATATATATATATATATATATATATATATATATATATATATATATATATATATATATATATGAATAAGGCTTGTTCAGGCTTGTTCGCATATATATTATATATATATATATATATATATATATATATATACATATATAATATATATATATATATATAGATTATATATTATATATAATATATATATTATATATATATATATATATATATATGTCGTACCTAGTAGTTAGAAGGCACTTCTCAGCCTACTATGCAAGGCCCGATTTGCCTAATAAGCCAAGTTTTCATGAATTAATAGTTTTTCGACTACCTAACCTACCTAACCTAACCTAACTAACCTAACTTTTTCGGCTACCTAACGTAACCTAATCTATAAAGATATGTTAGGTTAGGTTAGGTAGGGTTGGTTAGGTTCGGTCATATAACTACGTTAATTTTACTCCAATTATAAAAATTGACTTCATACATAATGAAATGGATAGCTTTATCATTTCATAAGAAAAAAATTAAAGAAAATATATTAATTCATGAAAACTTGGCTTATTAGGCAAATCGGC
>WNGS01005057.1:48003-62894 GCA_020271785.1 Procambarus virginalis | reverse complement strand
GTGGATGTTGTGGCGGGTGTTGTGGCGGGTGTTGTGTCGGTTGTTGCGGCGGGTGTTGTAGCGGATGTTGTAGCGGGTGTTGTGGTGGGTGTTGTGGCGGGTGTTGTGGCGGGTGGGTGGCGGATGTTGTGGCGGGTGTGGTGGCGGGTATTGTGGCGGGTGTGGTGGCGGGTGTGGTGGCGGATGTTGTAGCGGATGTTGTGGTGGGTGTTGTGGCGGGTGTGGTGGCGGGTGTTGTGGCGGTGTGTGGTGGGAGTGTTGGGCGGGTGTTGTGGCGGGTGTTGTGGCGGGTGTGGTGGCGGGTGTTGTGGCCGTATTGTGGGGGGTGTTGTGGTGGGTTTGGTGGCGGGTGTTGTGGCGGATTGTGGTGGTGGATGTTGTGGCGGGTGTTGTGGCGGGTTGTGGCGGGTGTTGTGGCGGGTGTCGTGGCGGGTGTTGTGGTGGGTGTTGTGGCAGGTGTGGTGGCGGGTGTTGTGGCGGGTGTCGTGGCGGGTGTGGTGGCGGGTGTCGTGGCGGGTATTGTGGCGGGTGTGGTGCGGTGGGTGGTGGTGGCGGGTGTGGTGTGGATGTTGTGGCGGGTGTGGTGGCGGTATTGTGGCGGGTGTGGGTGGCGGGTGTGGTGGCGAGTGTTGTGGCGGGTGTGGTGGTGGTGTTGTGGCGGGTGTTGTGGCGGGTGTGGTGGCGGGGTTGTGGCGGATGTTGTAGCGGATGTTGTGGTGGGTGTTGTGGCGGGTGTGGTGGCGGGGGTTGTGGCGGTGTGGTGGTGGATGTTGTGGCGGGTGTTGTGGCGGGTGTTGTGGCGGGTGTTGCGGCGGGTGTTGTAGCGGATGTTGTAGCGGGTGTTGTGGTGGGTGTTGTGGCGGGTGTTGTGGCGGGTGTGGTGGCGGATGTTGTGGCGGGTGTGGTGGCGGGTATTGTGGCGGGTGTGGTGGCGGGTGTGGTGGCGGATGTTGTAGCGGATGTTGTGGTGGGTGTTGTGGCGGGTGTGGTGGCGGGTGTTGTGGCGGGTGTGGTGGTGGATGTTGTGGCGGGTGTTGTGGCGGGTATTGTGGCGGGTGTGGTGGCGGATGTTGTAGCGGGTGTGGTGGCGGGTATTGTGCCCCGCCACAATACCCGCCACAATACCCGCCACCACAACCGCTACAACATCCGCCACCACACCCGCCACAACAACCGCCACCACACCCGCCACAATACCCGCCACCACACCCGCCACAACACCCGACACAACACCCACCACAACATCCACCACAATATGCAGGCGAAGAGTCACAACCGCCACCACACCCGCCACAATACCCGCCACCACACCCGCCACAATACCCGCCACCACAACCGCTACAACATCCGCCACCACACCCGCCACAACAACCGCCACCACACCCGCCACAATACCCGCCACCACACCCGCCACAACACCCGACACAACACCACCACAACATCCACCACAATATGTTGTAGCGGGTGTGGTGGCGGATGTTGGGCGGGTACCTGGTTGATACCTGGTTGATGGGGTTCTGGGAGTTCTTCTACTCCCCAAGCCCGGCCCGAGGCCAGGCTCGACTTGTGAGAGCTTGGTCCACCAGGCTGTTGCTTGGAGCGGCCCGCAGGCCCACATACCCACCACAGCCCGGCTTGTCCCTGACTTCTCTTAGAAAACCGTCCAGTTTTCTCTTGAAGATGTCCACGGTTGTTCCGGCAATATTTCTTATAGTCGCTGGGAGGACGTTGAACAACCGCGGACCTCTGATGTTTATACAGTGTTCTCTGATTGTGCCTATGGCACCTCTGCTCTTCACTGGATCAATCTTGCATTTTCTTCCATATCGTTCACTCCAGTACGTTGTTATTTTACTGTGTAGATTTGGGACCTGGCCCTCTAGTATTTTCCATGTGTATATTATTTGGTATCTCTCTCGTCTCCTTTCTAGAGAGTACATTTGGAGAGCTTTGAGACGATCCCAATAATTTAGGTGCTTTATCTCGTCTATGCGTGCCGTATATGTTCTCTATATTCCCTCTACTTCAGCAATCTCTCCTGCTCTGAAGGGGGAAGTGAGTACTGAGCAGTACTCGAGACGGGACAACACAAGTGACTTGGAGAGTACAACCATTGTGATGGGATCCCTGGATTTGAAAGTTCTCGTAATCCATCCGATCATTTTTCTGGCTGACGCAATATTTGCTTAAGTTATGCTCACTAAACGTTAGATCGTCTGACATCATTATTCCCAAATCCTTGACATGCTGTTTTTTTCTACTATGGGAAGATTCGATTGCGTTTTGTACCCTGTATTATGTTTCAGGTCCTCATTTTTGCCGTACCTGAATACCTTAAATTTATCACTGTTAAACATCATGTTATTTTCTGCTGCCCAATCGAAAACTTTGTTGACATCTGCTTGTAGTTTTTCAATGTCTTCAGCAGAGGTAATTTTCATGCTGATTTTTGTGTCATCTGCAAAGGACGACACGAAGCTGTGACTTGTATTTTTGTCTATATCAGATATGAGAATAAGGAACAGTAGCGGTGCAAGGACTGTACCCTGAGGTACAGAGCTTTTAACATCGCTTGGACTCGATTTTATCTGATTGACTGTTACTCTTTGTGTTCTGTTCGACAGGAAATTGAGTATCCAGCGTCCTACTTTTCCAGTTATTCCCATTGACCTCATTTTGTGAGCTATCACCCCCATGGTCACATTTGTCGAACGCCTTTGCAAAGTCTGTGTATACAACATCTGCATTTTGCTTTTCTTCTAGGGCTTCTGTGATTTTGTCATAGTGGTTGAGTAACTGTGACAGACAGGATCTTCCCGCTCTAAATCCATGTTGTCCTGGGTTGTGCAATTCATTGTTTTCCATAAACCTAGAAATTTGATTCCAAGTCACTCTTTCAAACACTTTTATTATGTGTGATGTTAGTGCAACTGGCCTATAATTTTTTGCCAAGGCTTTACTCCCCCCCTTGTGCAACGGAGCTATATCTGCAGATTTAAGTGCTGCTGGTATCTCCCCTGTACCAAGGCTCTTTCTCCATATTACACTGAGTGCTCTCGCTACTGGTACTTTACATTTCTTTATGAATATTGAATTCCATGAGTCAGGCCCAGGAGCTGAGTGCATAGGCATATTGTCAATTTCTCTTTCAAAGTCTTCCGAGTTTGTGGTAATATCCGTTATATTATCTGCAGCTTGAATGTCATTCATAAAGAAGCTGTCTGGGTCATCAACTTTCATGTTGTTTATTGGTGTGCTAAACATAGCCTCATACTGGCTTCTTAGAATTTCACTAATCTCTTTGTCGTCCTCTGTGTACGTACCTTCATTTGTAATTAACGGTCCAATACGGGTCGAGGTTTTGGATTTGATTTTGCGTATGTGAAAAAAATTTAGGATTTTTCCTTATCTCTTGTATAGCTCTCTGTTCCAATTCCATTTCCTCAGACTCATATGATCGCTTCAACGTTTGTTCTATTTCTTCATCTCCCGGCTTAGGCTTATTTTCCTTGTTTGTGATAGTTGTGTCTGCCGAAGCATTTCCGTTATTTTTTTCCTTCTCCTGTACAGTCGTCTGCGTTCTCTTTGTAGAGTGTTCCTCTTTCTGCCCCTCCTCCGGCACGTGCTTCAAGCAGACCTTGTAAGCTTCAGCTGTCAGTTGAGCTATTCCCTGTGTGGGAGTTTTGTCGCTTAAGACCGTCTCCATTGAATGGTGCAAGGTCTACATTTATTTTTTCCCAGTCGATCCTCTTATTGTTGAAAATGAATTGATTGAATATTCCTTCTCGCTTGTTGGGTCTCTTAGACCTAGTACCGTTATTTATGCTAGTTCGTACTTCAATGACTTATGGTCTGTGTATGAAGTATCTGAGATTGTGATGTCTCTGATTAGTTCATCATTGTTTGTGAATAACAAGTCTGTGCGTTTTCGTTCCTATTTGGTTCTGTAATCTGTTGATTGAGCGAGAATTGTCACAGAATCTCAAAAGTTCTCTGACCTGTGGTTGTTTATTTCCCCGTCATTCCCTGCTATGATATTTGTGTTTGCCATTCTCCATCTTAGACTCGGTAAATTGAAATCTCCAAGGAAGATAATATCTGGAGCTGGTGTTTGCTAGTTATCAAGTATGTTCTCTATTTTGTGCATCTGCTCTGTGAATTCCTCAACCTTTGTATCTGGCGGTTTATATATTAAATAATAATTAGTATAGTTTCTCTACCTTAATTCCAAGTACCTCTACCACCTCATTAGTTGAGTTTAGTAGTTCTGTGCATACCAGTCCTCTTTAATATACAGACCTACTCCTCCTTTGACCTAGTTTTTTTTATCACATCTATATAAATTATAATTTGGAATCCAGATTTCACCATCCATGTAATCTTTTATATGAGTTTCCGTGAATGCCCCAAATTTGAGTTTGACTCTAATAGGAGACCATTTATGAACTTAACTTTATTTCTTGACTTTGGCTTTAAACCTTGAATGTTGCAAAATGAATGATTGTCCATATTGTGTGTCACTTCTGAAGGTTTTGGTGGTCTCCCTCCTCTCTACCCTGACCCAGGTGTGTTGTTGTGGCAATGGTTTGTCCAGTTTTGGAAGTGATATTGGGGAGTGTGGTAGTCTCTGTGTAGTTGGGGGTTGTAGGATATGTGTGGGCTTGATGACGAAATGTAGTCCAGTCTCGGGCATTTCCCCCTCTCCATCCGTATTCCTGCCACGTTTCTGCCTGTCTGTTTCTCCCTCTGTTTCTGCCTGCCTCAAAAAAATTTCAAGGCTATTATATTGGACTTCCTCCCTTATATAGCGCTGTGTACCTCTGACGTGGAAATCAGGGCAATGAAGATCGTAGCATTTCCTCTCATTAACTGAGAGTTTGCATAGCTAGGGTGAAAATATCTACATTCTGTATCAAACGACATCTGCCTTCCCTAACCAGTTCGACATTTCCGTGGGTTCAGGAATGAGCATTCCGTGCCTCTGGGCCCATATATGCAATGCGGGTGTTGTGGCGGGNACTGACTGTGACTGTGACTGTGATTGTGACTGTGACTGTGACTGACTGTGACTGACTGTTGACTGTGACTGTGATTGAGACTGTGACTGTGACTATGATTGTGACTGTGACTGACTGACTGTGACTGACTGTGACTGTGGCTGTGACTGTGACTGTGATTGTGCTGTGACTGTGACTGTGATTGTGACTGCCGACCGGGGAGCCGGTGGGCCGAGCGGACAGAACGCTGGACTTTGTGATCCTGTGGTGTGGCCCTCGTGTGGTGGTGTGGCCCTCAGTGTGGTGGTGTGGCCCTCAGTGTGGTGGTGTGGCCCTCAGGTGGTGGTGTAGCCCTCAGTGTGGTGGTGTGGCCCTCAGTGTGGTGGTGTGGCCCTCAGTGTGGTGGTGTGGCCCTCAGTGTGGTAGTGTGGCCCTCAGTGTGGTGGTGTGGCTCTCAATGTCGTGTGTGGCCCTCAGTGTCGTGGTGTGGCCCTCAATGTGGTGGTGTGCCCTTAGTATAGTGGTGTGGCAGTGTGGCTCTCAGTGTAGTGTGTGGCCCTCAGTGTGGTGGTGTGGCCCTCAGTGTGGTGGTGTGCCCTCAGTGTGGTGGTGTGCCCTCAATGGGTGGTGTGGCCCTCAGTGTAGTGATGTGGCGGTGTGGCTCTCAGTGTAGTGGTGTGGCCCTCAGTGTGGTGGAGTGGCCCTCAGTGTAGTGGTGTGGCCCTCAGTGTGGTGGTGTGGCCCTCAGTGTGGTGGTGTGGCCCTCAGTGTAGTTAGTGGTGTGGCGGTGTGGCTCTCAGTGTAGTGGTGTGGATCTCAGTGTCGTGGTGTGGCCCTCAGTGGGTGGTGTTGCCCTCAGTGTGGGGTGTGGCCCTCAGTGTGGTGGTATGGCCCTCAGTGTGGTGTGTGGCCCTCAGTGTGGTGGCGTGGCCCTCAGTGTGGTGGTGTGGCCCTCAGTGTGGTGGTGTGGCCCTCAGTGTGGTGGTGTGGCCCTCAGTGTGGTGGTGTGGCCCTCAGTGTGGTGGTGTAGCCCTCAGTGTGGTGGTGTGGCCCTCAGTGTGGTGGTGTGGCCCTCAGTGTGGTGGTGTGGCCCTCAGTGTGGTGGTGTGGCCCTCAGTGTGGTGGTGTGGCTCTCAATGTCGTGGTGTGGCCCTCAGTGTCGTGGTGTGGCCCTCAATGTGGTGGTTGGCCCTCAGTGTAGTGGTGTGGCGGTGTGGCTCTCAGTGTAGTGGTGTGGCCCTCAGTGTGGTGGAGTGGCCCTCAGTGTGGTGGTGTGGCCCTCAGTGTGGTGGTGTGGCCCTCAATGTGGTTGTGGCCCTCAGTGTAGTGATGTGGCGTGTGGCTCTCAGTGTTGTGGTGTGGCCCTCAGTGTGGTGGTGTGCCCTCAGTGTAGTGGTGTGGCCCTCAGTGTGGTGGTGTGGCCCTCAGTGTGGTGGTGTGGCCCTCAGTGTAGTTAGTGGTGTGGCGGTGGGCTCTCAGTGTAGTGGTGTGGCCCTCAGTGTCGTGGTGTGGCCCTCAGTGTCGTGGTGTGGCCCTCAGTGTGGTGGTGTGGCCCTCAGTGTGGTGTGTGGCCCTCAGTGTGGTGGTGTGGCCCTCAGTGTGGTGTGTGGCCCTCATTGTGGTGGTGTGGCCCTCAGTGTGGTGGTGTGGCCCTCAGTGTGGTGGTGTAGCCCTCAGTGTGTGGTGTGGCCCTCAGTGTGGTGGTGTGGCCCTCAGTGTGGTGGGTGGCCCTCAGTGTGGTGGTGTGGCCCTCAGTGTGGTGGTGTGGCCCTCAGTGTGGTGTGTGGCCCTCAGTGTGGTGGTGTAGCCCTCAGTGTTGTGGTGTAGCCCTCAGTGTGGTGGTGTGGCCCTCAGTGTGGTGGTGTGGCCCTCAGTGTGGTGGTGTGGCTCTCAGTGTGGTGGTGTGGCCCTCAGTGTGGTGGTGTGGCCCTCAGTGTGGTGGTGTGGCCCTCAGTGTAGTGGTGTGGCCCTCAGTGTGGTGTGTGGCTCTCAGTGTTGTGGTGTGGCCCTCAGTGTTGTGGTGTGGCCCTCAGTGTGGTGGTGTGGCCCTCAATGTGGTGTGGCCCTCAGTGTGGTGGTGTGGCCCTCAGTGTGGTGTGTGGCCCTCAGTGTGGTGGTGTGGCTCCTCAGTGTGGTGGTGTGGCCCTCAGTGTGGTGGTGTGGCTCTCAGTGTGGTGGTGTGGCCCTCAGTGTAGTGGTGTGGCCCTCAGTGTGGTGGTGTGGCTCTCAGTGTGATGGTGTGGCCCTCAGTGTGGTGGTGTGGCTCTCAGTGTGGTGGTGTGGCCCTCAGTGTGGTGTGTGGCCCTCAGTGTGGTGGTGTGGCCCTCAGTGTGGTGGTGTAGCCCTCAGTGTATTGGTGTGGCCCTCAGTGTGGTGGTGTGGCTCTCAGTGTGGTGGTGTGGCCCTCAGTGTGGTGGTGTGGCCCTCAATGTGGTGGTGTGGCCCTCAGTGTGGTGGTGTGGCCCTCAGTGTGGTGGTGTGGCCCTCAGTGTGGTGGTGTGGCCCTCAATGTGGTGGTGTGGCCCTCAGTGTAGTGGTGTGGCAGTGTGGCTCTCAGTGTAGTGGTGTGGCCCTCAGTGTGGTGGTGTGGCCCTCAGTGTGGTGGTGTGGCCCTCAGTGTGGTGGTGTGACCCTCAGTGTGGTGGTGTGGCCCTCAGTGTAGTGGTGTGGCGGTGTGGCTCTCAGTGTGGTGGTGTGGCCCTCAGTGTGGTGGTGTGGCCCTCAGTGTGGTGGTGTGGCCCTCAGTGTGGTGGTGTGGCCCTCAGTGTAGTGGTGTGGCGGTGTGGCTCTCAGTGTGGTGGTGTGGCCCAGTGTGGTGGTGGGGCCCTCAATGTAGTGGTGTGGCCCTCAGTGTGGTGGTGTGGCGCTCAGTGTAGTGGTGTGGCCCTCAGTGTGGTGGTGTGGCCCATAGTGTGGTGGTGTGGCCCTCAGTGTGGTGGTGTGGCCCTCAGTGTGGTGGTGTGGCCCTCAGTGTGGTAGTGTGGCCCTCAGTGTGGTGGTGTGGCCCTCAGTGTGGCGGTGTGGCTCTCACTGTGGTGGTGTGGCCCTCAGTGTGGTGGTGTGGCCCTCAGTGTGGTGGTGTGGCCCTCAGTGTGGTGGTGTTGCCCCCAGTGAGGTTGTGTGGCCCTTAGTGTGGTGGTTTGGCCTTCAGTGTGGTGGTGTGGCCCTCAGTGTGGTGGTGTGGCCCTCAGTGTTGTGGTGTGGCTCTCAGTGTGGTGGTGTGGCCCTCAGTGTGGTGGTGTGGCCCTCGTGTGGTGGTGTGGCCCTCAGTGTGGTGGTGTGGCCCTCAGTGTGGTGGTGTGGCCCTCAGTGTGGTGGTGTGGCCCTCAGTGTGGTGGTGTGGCCTTCAGTGTGGTGGTGTGGCCCTCAGTGTGGTGGTGTGGCCCTCAGTGTGGTGGTGTGGCCCTCGGTGTGGTGGTGTGGCCCTCAGTGTGGTGGTGTTGCCCCCAGTGAGGTTGTGTGGCCCTTAGTGTGGTGGTGTGGCCTTCAGTGTGGTGGTGTGGCCCTCAGTGTGGTGGTGTGGCCCTCAGTGTGGTGGTGTGGCTCTCAGTGTGGTGGTGTGGCCCTCAGTGTGGTGGTGTGACCCTCAGTGTGGTGGTGTGGCCCTCAGTGTGGCCCTCAGTGTGGTGTTGTGGCTCTCAGTGTGGTGGTGTGGCTCTCAGTGTGGTGGTGTGGCCCTCAGTGTGGTGGTGTGGCCCTCAGTGTGGTGGTGTGGCCCTCAGTGTGGTGTTGTGGCTCTCAGTGTGGTGGTGTGGCTCTCAGTGTGGTGGTGGGCTCTCAGTGTGGTGGTGTGGCTCTCAGTGTGGTGGTGTGGCTCTCAGTGTGGTGGTGTGGCTTTCAGTGTGGTGGTGTGGCCCTCAGTGTGGTGGTGTGGCTCTCAGTGTGGTGGTGTGGCTCTCAGTGTGGTGGTGTGGCCCTCAGTGTGGTGGTGTGGCCCTCAGTGTGGTGGTGTGGCTCTCAGTGTGGTGGTGTGGCCCTCAGTGTGGTGGTGTGGCTCTCAGTGTGGTGGTGTGGCCCTCAGTGTGGTGGTGTGGCCCTCAGTGTGGTGGTGTGGCTCTCAGTGTGGTGGTGTGGCTCTCAGTGTGGTGGTGTGGCCCTCAGTGTGGTGGTGTGGCCCTCAGTGTGGTGGTGTGGCTCTCAGTGTGGTGGTGTGGCTCTCAGTGTGGTGGTGTGGCCCTCAGTGTGGTGGTGTGGCCCTCAGTGTGGTGGTGTGGCCCTCAGTGTGGTGGTGTGGCCCTCAGTGTGGTGGCTCCTTGTGTCTCCCTCTCCAGTCGCTACTCTCCTTAATTGTACTCACCTAGTTGTGCTGTGGGGGTTGGGCTTCGGCTCTTTGGTCCCGCCTCACAACGCTCAGGAACCTGGCCTACATGTTCCTGAGCCTACTGAGCTCTATCATATCTACATTTGAAACTGTGTATAGAGTCAGCCTCCACCACATCACTGCCTAATGCATTCCACCTGATAACTACTCTGACACTGAAAAAGTTCTTTCTAACGTCCCTGTGGCTCATGTGGGTACTCAGCTTCCACCTGTGTTCCCTTGGTCGAGTACCACCCGTGTTAAATAATCCATCCTTCTCTACCCTGTCAATTCCCCTGAGAATTTTGTATGTGGTGATCATCTCTCTCCGAACTCTTTTGTCTTCCAGCGACGTGAGGTGCAGTTAACGCAGCATTTCCTCGTAACTCATACCTCTCAGTTCTGGGACTAGTCTAGTGGCATACCTCTGTACTTTTTCCAGCTTCGTTTTGTGCTTGACAAGGTACGGGCTCCATGCTGGGGCCGCATACTCCAGGATTGGTCTTACATATGTGGTATACAAGGTTCTGAAGGATTCCTTACACAGGTTCCTGAAGGTTGTTCGGATATTAGCCAGCCTCGCATACGCCGCAGATGTTATTCTTTTTATGTGGGCTTCAGGAGACAGGTTTGGTGTGATATCAACTCCTAGATCTTTCTCTCTGTCCGTTTCGTGAAGGATCGTCTTCCATTCGGTATCCTGTGACTGGCCTTCTATTTCCTCCTCATAGTTTCATTATCTTACATTTACTTCGGTTAAACTTTAGTAGCCATTTGTTGGACCATTCCTTCAGTCTGCCTAGGTCATCTTGTAGCCTCCTACTATCTTCCTCTGTCTTAATCCTCCTCATTATTTTTGCAACATCATCAAACAATGAGAGGAACGAGTCTATTCCCTCTGGGAGATCATTTACATATATCAGAAACAGTATGGGTCTAAGGACTGATCCCTGAGGGACTCCACTGGTGTCGCTTCGCCACTCCAAGACCTCACCCCTCACAGTGACTCGTTGTCTTCTGTTGCTTAGGTACTCCCTTATACAGTGGAGTACCTTCCCTTTCACTCCAGCCTGCATCTCCAGCTTGTGCACAAGTCTCTTGTGTGGTACTGTGTTAAAGGCTTTCAGGCAATCCAAAAATATGCAGTCTGCCCACCCCTCTCTTTCTTGTTTGATTTTTCTTGCCTGGTCGTGGTGAGAGATGTGTCTCACCTGGAGGTGTGAGGAGGCCAGGATGGTGTGTGGTGAGAGATGTGTCTCACCTGGAGGTGTGAGAAGGCCAGGGGGGGGGGTAGTGTATGGGAGGAGGGTGGACGGGGAGGGGGCAGCCCCAGGTACCACCAAGGGGGGGGGGGGTAGTGTATGGGAGGAGGTGTTGAGAAGAAAGATTACTCTCTATTAATTGATTGATATTGAATTAATGGATTAATTTAAATTAATCGAAGGACCACCCTATTTTGACTGAAAAGACAAACAGATAAAGTTAAATGATAAGGACTGAAACACCAGTGCCTATGGATAAGAAACTATTAAATTAACTATTTATGTTAACACTACCATTAGTGGAATTAGACGACGACGTTTCGTCTAATTAATCGAAGGCGAATTCACCTTCTAGTGTGTGGTCTGGTCAACATACTTTAGCCACGTTATTGTGACTCATCGCCTGCTTAGTGGAATTAATAACTACTGTAATTAGTATACAATAATGATGTATTACAATGCAATTGTAGTGTGTCAGTGTTGGAAATTTCCAACATAACTCCGGGGGGTGGGGGGAAACTCGGGTCGCAGTTCAATGTTGAGTACTGACGCACCTATCCCGAAGTTAATATTAATGTTAGTATGTTAGTACGTTAGCACACACATAACGGATGTCCCGTAATTGTCAAGGACAGATAAGACTTTAAGTCTTGTAAAGGAACTCATGTTAAATGTAAAACATGGAATTGTGTATCATCTAAAGTTAATGACTACTAAAGCCTACAATGTACTCCATGACTGGTGTCGCAATGACGTGTAACGGTTATGTTACTAAGTCTTAAAGTTTTGTAAACTCATAGATGCTCTAGATGGAATAATGGCATAGTTGATAGCCTACAAAAACAAATTAAGGATTAAATCATACAATTTATAGTAACTGAGAATCCACTGTGAGGTGAATGTCTTGGGACATTGTGACTTGTAACTTATTTGTTACTTGATATCATAACACAGTATCATTATGATTACTCAAATTGGATGGAAAATTATTTGCTCTTAGTCAGAGCTATAATAGGCTTGTAGTTTCCGTTTACATTGTTGAGCAGCTGCTCTAGGTGGGGCGGGTGCTCGGTGGATCAGAATTGTTGTCCTCGGAAACTGTTGGTGAAGTTGGTTCTGATAAACACTCTCGTTCTGCTAATTCGAGAGGTACCAACTTCTCTAATGTCTTTAGGGTAGTAGTGCCTCGGCACAACACCCGTACTACTCTCAGGACACCTTGGTGATCTGGGTGGATAGAGACAATTTTGCCTATAGGCCATTCTGACCTGGGGCCATCACTGTTGATCTACACTAGGTCTCCTGGTTTGAGTTGAACTTTATTATAGGGGCTCGAAGCTCCATAGTGGTACTCTCGTAGAGCGGTGAGGTACTCTCGAGTCAACACCTCATTCCACCTTTCAATTACTCTCGAGAGATGTTGGTAACTTTCCACTAAGTCACTCCTGGTTACATAGGAAGGATCGACGGGGTCCTCTTCTGCCAAAGGTATCAGAGGGCTCAGCAGACCTCCATGTATTAAATGCGAGGGACTCAGAGGCTCTCTCTGTGAGAAGTCATCTGATAGATAAGTTAATGGGCGATTGTTGACTCGCGCCTCAATTTCCACGACGAGTGTTTGGAGTTCTGAGAAATTAATTTTCTGTCGATGTAAGGTCTTCCTTAAACATTTCTTGACAGTCCCTATCATACGTTCGTAGAATCCACCTTGCCAGGGGGCTCTGGGAGCTATAAATTTCCAATGGCATTGTCGTCTCCCATTATCAGATATCATTAGTTTGGGACAGGATCTGCGAGCTGCAAATCTACGAAAAGCTTGGATGAAGGCTTCGGCACTCATGTCAGAAGTCACTTCTAGATGTACGTCTCGTGTGGTTGCACACGTGAAGAGGCAAATATAAGCCTTCACTGGTATCTTATCTGGAGTGCCAGTGTAATCAATGGAGAGGCATCGCAAAAGACGTGCAAATTTGTGGGTAAGTTCTGTCCTGAAACATTACGAGGAAATTTCAAAACACCTAATTGATTGAAATCCGTTGCGAGTATTTGCCATTTATCTTGCAACTCAATTGGCAATGGATCATCCCATCCCATATGTTTCTGCCAGCATTCCTGCATTAGGAGTTTGCCCCTTATTAATATAGGACTAAGTAAGCCTAAAGGGTCAAATGGTTGACTGACATATGAGAGTAATTTTCTCATGGTAAGGGATGAATTATTGGTTTGTACTGACTTGACATTCATCTCGTCAGTACCAGTGTTCCATTCCACACCCAGAACTTTTAATTGATTAGGCACCTGATAACCCAGAAATTCTTTCTCGATTATCTTGTTTAATGATTTATTGTTTGAGGCCCATGATTGTAGTGGCATATTGGCTCCTAATAACTCACGGTTAGCCTCATGGTAGATTTCTACCAATTTGGATTTGTCATTAGTAGTTCCCTGGAAATTATCGACATACAAGTTGTCACTGATCACCAATTTATAAGGGCTATTTGACTTCTTCAAATGTGTATCTAATGTGGCTTGAAGTAGAAACGGTGAGGAAGTCGCTCCGAATAGCACAGAGGCAAACCGGTAGGTTATGACACCACTGTCAGGATCCAGTGGGTCCTTAATCCAGAGAAATTTGGTGTAATTATGATCCTCCTCTTGCAAGCCTACTCTAAGGAAATCTTTACTGATATCAGGAGTATAAGCGAAAATACCAGTGCGGAATCGTAACAATATGTCATGTAACCTTTGTGTCAGGCTAGGTCCCGTTTGGAGACATTCATTCAAGGACACGCTGTTTGCCTTTACTTTGGCACTACAGTTGAAGACAATACGTATTGGTGTTGTCAATGAATCTTTCAACACAGCGTGATGGGGTAAACAGTGACCTGTTTTACGGTCATCATTATCAACAACTTCGATAAATTTACTATTGATTTGTTGTTGAATTAATTGATGATACATGTTCAATTTGTCTGGCTGTTTCTTGAGCCGTATTAATTGAGACTGCAATTGAGAAGCTGCCATGAAATAATTAACTGGAAGTTGTGCATGATTCAACTTCCATGGTAGTCTCACCCAGTATTGTTTGTCCTTATAGACAACTGTATCCAGATATTGCTGGTAAGTCCACGTATCATCAGGAATTGGTTGTTCAGGGACAATACCTAAAGTGTCTAAATCCCACAGACGATGTACAGGTGGATCAGACTCATTATCTTCAGATATTTCTCTGAAATGTAGGGGTGACTGTTCCAAGCCTAGTCACGCCACTATTGCATTGTTAGTTTGTTTGTTGGTTGACGCTGTTTTTTGTTGGCTGGATGTTGTGAGAGGTGTTGAGGCGGGTGTGGTGGCGGGTGTGGTGGGGGTGGTGGCGGGTGTTGAGGCGGGTATTGTGGCGGGTGTTGTGGTGGGTGTGGTGGCGGGTGTGGAGGCGGGTGTAGTGGGGGGTGTGGTGGCGGGTGTTGTGGTCGGTATGGTGGCGGGTGTTGTGGCGGGTGTTGTGGTGGATGTTGTGGCGGGTGTTGTGGTGGGTGTTGTGGTGGATGTTGTGGCGGGTGTTGTGGTGGGTGTGGTGGTGGATGTTGTGGCGGGTGTAGTGGCGGGTGTGGTGGCGGGTGTTGCGGCGGGTGTTGTGGCGGGTGTGGTGGCGGATGTTGTGGCGGGTGTTGTGGCGGGTGTCGTGGCGGGTGTGGTGGCGGGTGTGGTGGCGGATGTAGTGGCGGGTGTTGTGGCGGATGTTGTGGCGGGTGTTGTGGCGGGTGTGGTGGCGGGTGTCGTGGCGGGTGTTGTGGCGGGTGTGGTGGTGGATGATGTGGCGGGTGTTGTGGCGGGTGTGGTGGCGGATGTTGTGGCGGGTGTGGTGGCGGGTGCTGTAGCGGATGTTGTGGTGGGTGTTGTGGTGGGTGTTGTGGTGGATGTTGTGGCGGGTGTGGTGGCGGATGTTGTGGTGGGTGTTCTGGTGGGTGTGGTGGCGGGTGTTGTGGTGGGTGTTGTGGCGGGTGTTGTGGCGGGTGTTGTGGCGGATGTTGTGGCGGGTGTTGTGGCGGGTATTGTGGCGGGTGTGGTGGCGGGTGTGGTGGCGGGTGTTGTGGCGGGTGTTGTGGCGGGTGTGGTGGCGGGTGTGGTGGCGGGTGTGGTGGCGGATGTTGTGGTGGATGTTTGTGGTGGGTGTTGTGCGGGTGTGGGGCGGGTGTTGTGGCGGGTGTGGTGGCGGGTGTTGTGGTGGGTGTTGTGGCGGATGTTGTGGCGGGTGTGGTGGCGGGTGTGGTGGTGGATGTTGTGGCGGGTGTTGTGGCGGGTGTTGTGGCGGGTGTTGTGGCGGGTGTTGTG
>WNGS01005055.1:12843-23080 GCA_020271785.1 Procambarus virginalis | reverse complement strand
TCGTAACAAGAAGTTCCAGGTAGCACGGGCTATGGTGAGCCCGTAGTGGATGTTATATTCACAAAAGGTGACTGGTGTGCTAGTAAGGACCATCAGGTGCAGCAAGAGATGGTTTAAGAGCCAACAAGAATGAAAACCAGGTGGCAGAATTATTATTCCTGCTCAAAATGAACTTGGCTTCGAGCCCCCAATTAAGGGAGCGCTCACCTGGAGTAGTGAAGACCAGGTTGCCGGGAAGTCTCTCGGAGGTGACGGAGTTGTTGAACACCCACGAGTACTTGAGGGAGGAGGGAGAGGCCACCACTCTACAGGTCACGTTGATGTACTGACCGACGCCGGCGGCGTACACGTCGGCCTCCCCGTCGCTCTCCTCGCACACCGGGGCATCTGCAGGACCCATCAGGTCAAGGCGGCTCATTTATGATTGGTGGATTGAGGAAGAGTTAAGCCACGCAAGAGGTGGCACGGGCATGAATAGCCCGTAACTCGTGCATGGTTTGAGTGGCTATAGTCATTATTGATGTGCTCGGTATTATCTGTGAAGTCATTCAGTGGTGGTGCTCTGCTATGTAGTGTCTGTTAAACTTCCCGTGTCTGTGTCTGTGCTTCACTGTGATTATTTGATAATATGCACGTTGTAAAATGCACGTTGGGCAAAACCCATAGTACAAATGAGTACATATATTCGAAAATGTTGTCAGCGTCTTCACAATTTGTTATCTAAATTTGCCTAGTTATGAAAAAAATGGATAATTATCAGTTAGAGACAGCCCTCGTAGAAAAAGCCATCCCATTTACAAAATGAAGAATGGGGACATCTCACTCTACGATTCACCTAACCCCCTTAATCGTAGAGAGCGCCGAAGGATCATGTGAGGTGATTGTTGCCTGACTCCGGTTCCTAGCAGTCTGCCAGGTCTTCCATCTTCCCTCTGGATCAATGGAGGACCATCGAAGAGCTGTGTGTTTGAAATCGTATTCATCTGGATGATGATTACTGGTGTCAGCTCCCGAACGAACACAGCCTCAAGCGTACGAAGTCTCCTACGATCGTCGATGTGTGTAATTAGTGTCGTATCTGCATTATTATACATAACAATAATTGCACTGGCATTAAAATGGCGAAAACGCTCTACTTGTGATCCACAGCGAATTCTCAAAGGAAAGAATGCTCCAGATTGTCCTTCCATGAGTGAGAATGCTCCATTAAGGATCCAAACTAACCTTCCTTGGATAAGAGTATTTACTAATGATCTGTATTGACCTTCAATGAGTAGAAATTATATATTTTGATGTTCTACAATTAATTTCCAAGTGTAAACGTTCTCTACCAGTTAGGCACACCTAACAACCAACAACACAGGCCCCTGAGACACCTAATAATCCAGATTAAAGCTTCAAGCTTCAAGCTCAGTCAGCCACAATGAAGAACAGAAAACAGAAGATGTTTGTTCACCTACAGGGTAATAAACCCCTAGAATCTCCTAACCATTGAAGTTGTAGTTGCCAAAACATTACACCAGTTTAAATACAATTGAAAAAAATTCCCTCAGGAATAAAAGAAAGACAAACTACAGGCTTCATGGCCCCGCTGAAATCACTAGACATGCAAGCCCTCAGAAATTCATTGCAATAATTTCCATGCAAATGGTCAATTCGTTCAAGCTTAATGATATTTGCTTCAGAATGAAGACATTTATTCACGTGGTCCTTAAAAGGTAAAAACCAGAATTAACATTCATGTTTTAGCTGAGTTCAGAAGTAAAACTACCAATCATAGATTTAGGAACATAATAGATTATAAAAAATTATTGAGAGTTTGATAAATATTCTATTTTAATGAAAATCAAATCATAATTTAACTTATGCAGCAAATCCCTTGGCTTTTGTTCCGAAGATTTTCGAATTATGTAACAAAATCCGTATAAAATTTATCGTTGGCTAATGGCTATTGTATAAACTTGAATAAAGCCTTTGTTAAACATGTTAATTACCATGCAATCGAACTTTATTGGTGGCTTTATCAGACTGTCTAGATCATACAGTGATACTTATGAGTTCTTAAACTTTAGTTCAATTCATGTGGCTTCAAAGTTGTAAGAGAAACTCTTTCTTTAAGTTGGAATGCCACCTTGTGATCTGTTTATATCACAACTGTTTGGCAGGTCAATCTGGAAGGTCAGCCTGGAGGGTCAATCTGGAGGGTCAGCCTGGAAGGTCAGCCTGGATGGTCAGTCTGGAAGGTCAGTCTGGAGGGTCAGCCTGGAATACCTGTCTGGAATGTCAGTCTGGAAAGTCTGTCTGGAAGGTCAGTTTGGAAGGTCAGCATGGAGGGTCAGCCTGAAAGATCCGTCTGGAAGGTCAGCCTGGAGGGTCAGCCTGGAAGGTCTGTCTGGAAGATCACCCTGGAGGGTCAGCCTGGAAGGTCTGTCTGGAAGATCACCCTGGAGGGTCAGCCTGGAAGGTCTGTCTGGAAGATCACCCTGGAGGGTCAGCCTGAAAGATCCGTCTGGAAGGTCAGCCTGGAGGGTCAGCCTGGAAGGTCTGTCTGGAAGATCACCCTGGAGGGTCAGCCTGGAAGGTCTGTCTGGAAGATCACCCTGGAGGGTCAGCCTGGAAGGTCTGTCTGGAAGATCACCCTGGAAGGTCAATCTGGAAGGTCAGTCTGGACCCTCAACGAAGACTTTTCACCTTTCAATAAACAATAATTTACGAGGTACTGTAATTATCAGCGGAAGCGCTAAGCCATTACGACACTACACCACTTGGAATGGCTATGAGGAGTAGAGATGGACTGTGCCCAACTACTTAGACAGTCGGGGATTGAACGCCAAAACTGCAAGAAGCGATACCGTCGCTCTAGCAGCCAGTCCAAGTTGTTGGGCAAGTCTGTAGATGGTGCAATACGTTTCAAATTGGTTTTGATTGTGCTATTCCACTTGCTTTTAAGGCGTCAATTGGCTAACATTGATTGTTCATTAAAAAAAATTCATGATAGCTAGCGGAGAGATGCATTTAAGTTGATAAGTTGACATTGTTTGGTGTTGAACTTGTGAGGCCCGTTATTCCGAGCGATCCTGACGCCACTGAGCTGCTGTGGTTAATTGCCCGAACCTAACACTCCTCGAGGCCTCTCCAACAGAAAATGGCACATCACCTCCACCACGCGAGCCGCTACCATCTGTTGGACATCGAGATTTTGGCCATTAGGGAAATTATACACCAAAATGCGATGTACTGTTTAGGAGAACAGGTTGACGGTAGTGACTGTCTCACTTCATGCAGGTCGGTGTTCAATCCCCACGACCGTCCAAGTGGTTGGGTACCATCCCTTTCCCCCGTCCCATCCCTTATCCTGACCCCTTCCAAGTTCAATATAGTCGTAATGTCTTGGCGCTTTCCCCTGATAATACTCCCCTCCTCTCCGGTTGGCCTAATGCGGCAAGAATATTTGTTAACAGACAAACCAACAGGAATATCTTTGCCCGGAACATTGTTCATTACTACTACAAAAGCTCTCAGTGTGTCTAAACGAGAGGCAGAATACAATCATGAGTGTCTGCCCTCCTTCGTGAGCAAGTTAGACACCAATGGTAAGTTAGAAGCACATACATCCTCTCTTGCTCTTTAACAACAGTACTTGTGGCCATCAGTGGTTATGGAACTGTGGAGACTGGACAGGTGTCCTGTGATTGGTAAAGCCGACACCTGTGGCGAGGTGTGTAGTGAGAACTGGGAGCTACCACACCTGTGGCGAGGTGTGAGGTGAGAACTGGGAGCTACCACACCTGTGGCGAGGTGTGAGGTGAGAACTGGGAGCTACCACACCTGTGGCGAGGTGTGAGGTGAGAACTGGGAGCTACCACACCTGTGGCGAGGTGTGAGGTGAGAACTGGGAGCTACCACACCTGTGGCGAGGTGTGTAGTGAGAACTGGGAGCTACCACACCTGTGGCGAGGTGTGAGGTGAGAACTGGGAGCTACCACACCTGTGGCGAGGTGTGAGGTGAGAACTGGGAGCTACCACACCTGTGGCGAGGTGTGAGGTGAGAACTGGGAGCTACCACACCTGTGGCGAGGTGTGAGGTGAGAACTGGGAGCTACCACACCTGTGGCGAGGTGTGAGGCGAGAACTGGTAGTTACCACACCTGTGGCGAGGTGTGTGTGGTGAGAACTGGGAGCTACCACACCTGTGGCGATGTGTGTGTGGTGAGAACCGGGAGCTACCACACCTGTGGCGAGGTGTGTAGTGAGAACTAGGAGCTACCACACCTGTACTCACCTAAATGTGTTTGCAGGGTCGAGCTAGGCTCCTGGCCCTATCTTCCGAGCGTTCATTGATTAATGAAGTGACTCATTTCTCACGCTTTTATCAGATTTACATTTAAAACTTTGAATCAAATTAGCTTCAACGACATCGACGTCTAACCTGTTCTACTTATTAACAAAAGAATAAATGAAGGAACTGAAAAAGTTCCTTCAGACGTCCCTGTGACTCATTTGCGTCTCGAGTTTCCATCGAGACGCAAATGCCGTTCCTGGCTTTGAACAAGGCTGCTTTGCCTTCTTTATCAATTTCCTTTAGAATCTTATATGTTGTAATCATATCCCCCCAATATCTCTCCTTTTCTTCAGAGTGGTAAGGTCCAGTTCATTCAGTCCTTCCTCATAGCTTAAGCCCTTCTACTCGGGGACGAGTATTGTTAAATATCTTTTTACATTTATTTTTAGTTTCCCATTGCCCTTTTTTAGGTGAGGGTTTCATGCTGGGGATGCATTGTCAATTGTGGGTCTCACCTTTGCTGTATATAGGGCCCGGAAATACTCCTGTGGTGAAATGTGAGGTAAGAACTGTGAGCTACGACACCTGTTGTGAGGTGTGAGGTTAGAACAGTAATTTGAGATACTTGTGTCGAGGTGTGACACCGGTAACTACATAGGTGTGAGGCAAGCACATTAGGAGTGAGCTACGACACCTGTGGGGGGCTTCTCCCCTGTCGCAGTCCATCGTCTTGATGAGGTCGTCCTGCTGTTAGACCCGCTTCAAACCTCTCATTATCAAAGTGCTTGTTTTGATCCTCTTGGGATGGGGTCAGTTCTTGGTTACATGAGTCTCCGCTGGCTTCCCCGTTTTCTGCATATATGTTTGCCTGTTTTTCTCGACTTTATAATGCTTTTTTTTCACTGCCTGCACTTTGTAAATTAGGTTTTATTTATGCTATTGCTCATATATTCGCTTGTGGCTGCTTTATAGGAGAGCAGAAACGGTTCTTGACTCGCTGCTTCTGCGTGGAGCTCGTGAGAGATCACTCTATTTTCATGATATTAAGAACGACCCTGAGAGATTTCATCTTTTGTAAGAGAGGAACGTGTTCGATTCCCGGTGGCTGCCGGCGGAGAACCAGCAATTATTTTACAGAGAGTAAGCCACAACAGTGTGGCTAAACACTAGACCCACACATCCGTAAATGAAGGAAGTGATGACGTTTTGCCACGTGCTGAATCATTATCAATTATCATGCGAACTGATAATAAATTATCACATTGTCACCTTTATTTTCAGATATCGTGCTCTTATTTCTTCTTGTGCCGTTATAGTGTGTGGTTGCTATAGCGCATGAACATCAGTGCCGGTTTGTGTCACACCTATATACCAATGCTGAAGAATATTCTTTAATTTACTACAATCAGATCACTGAAATCCGGCAATTACATGGAAGTTAATCTTTCCGCCGAGACATTACTTCAGCAATTCTCCTTCCATCCTATAGTTAGGCTGAGAGTTTCTTAGCAGTTGGCCGGTGGCGCAGTGGCAACACACTCATCCAGCGTTAGGGGACCGATTTGGCCAAGGTTCGAATCCTGGCCACAGAGAGGGTTGCCAATGCGCCACTTCTTAAATGTACGCCTCTGTTCACCCAGCAGTGATTGGGTATCTGGTTGTTAAACGCTCGCCGGGTCGTGTTCCAGGGAAACATTAGTGGGTAAGGCTTACCACGAGCAATGGCATGAGTAAGCTCTCGGCTCTGCTCTCACCAGTCGCCTGTTCCAATACCCACCTGAATTAAAAAAAAACCGTCTTATCTCCAGAGTAAAAACCCTCCCAAAATTATAATATATTTTTATTATGCCACAAAATATTGTTTTCTTGTAAATTGATTAACAAACGAAGAAACGACGTAAACTAATTTTAGTTACCATAATAATATGGTTGTCGAGGCTGAAAACTGGAGGTTTTCTCCCCATTGACTGACCGACAAAAATAAAAAACAGCAGTTCACCGGAGGAAATATTTACCGAGAGGTGCACCATATCTGTGTGTGTGTGTGTTTACAATGAGAGTTTACGTTAGTCTTGGTCAATGTTTGGGTCAAACGTGTCCTTGCTGGTTGGTCAGTAATCTTGTGGTGGCCATAATAACCGCTCCGGGGGGTTAATAGAAACATAAGCCATAAACTAAAACTAATCAAATTACAAACACAATTTCACTTACAAAGTTATAGAAAACGTGTTAATGAAGAGAGAATAAATTTCATTTGACACTATACTGAATCTCTCCATAGTGAAACAAAACCCATCACCTCCTGCCGCCTCTATTTTGTAATATTTTGAAGTGTAATGTATATTTTTATTGTTATGCAGTTATTCAAAAACACATTAATTACTTGGACAAAACAAAACAAAATAATCTAGTTGCTCTAGTTTGGGATTAGAAGAATAATTTTTTTTTATATCCGCAGGAGCCGTGATTAGGATACGAACCTATACGACGGGTATCCCCCAGGCACACGCCCGAGACAACCAAGCCACGACATGGTCAAAAGGATTACATTTGGACACATATTCGTTCGAATCTTTTTCACGGCTTCTGCGGATTTTTCTCATTAATTCATCACGTTAGTGTGATTACTCTCACACTAGATGTCCACTTTCTTCAACCTTCTTGGTGTAATCTTCTTAGTTCTCTGTCCAATAGTAGAAAACTTATGAACTTCATAAATTTTAGCTGTTTGTTTCACAAAGTGAATTGTGAAGCCAAAACATTCCTTTCGAGTTGCAGTTCTGATATAAAAAAAAAAATATGTTTCCAATGGTTTTCAGCGTCTCATATGCAGCCCAGCTTATTTGTGTTTATGATGTAACTGATGGAATTATATCAATTCCCAATTCTTAATCTCTCTGCGATTCCTGTAGTTACCTTCCCCTTACCGTGTAGTTACCTTCTGGTCTCCATTCTCCCTTCCCCATCTTTATTCCTCTATTACACATTTTGGGGTTAAATTCTAGCAACCATTTGTTAGTCTACTCCGAAGCTTGTCAAGGCCATCCTGTAACTTTCTGCAGTCTTCTTCTATCTTTTTTGTTCTTAATTAACTTTACATCGTCAGCAAACATTTCCATGTACGAGCTAACTTCCTTGAGTAGGTCACTCATATAAAATAGAAGCAGTATTGGTCCCGTGACCGAGCCTTTTCGGGAATCCACTTGTTTAATTCCTTAAGTTAGAAACCATGACTGCGCGACATTTGTTTTTGTCCTTCAGTTACTCTCTCGCTCAGATCAGTGTCTTACCAGGTATCCCAGCTTGCTTTTCCATCTTGTACACCAGTCTTTTGTGAGAAACATAATCAAATACAATTTCACAGTCCAGTAAAATACAACCTTTGAAGCCATCTTTTCACCGGCGTATTTGAGTAACCTTGTCATAAAACTATATCAAGTTTATCAAGCATTAAATAACCTTCTATATCCATGCTGTCCGACTGTCACAAAACCTATCCACTCCAGGGGCTCTATTATCAACCTAATTACTTTCACAGGAACTTCACTCTGAATAATTGTCATTGACACTGTAATATACAGCCTTTTGTTTCTCCACACTTTTTTAGTGTTGGAACTACGATTGTTCTTTTCCAGAAATCGAGGGAGTTTCCGTCTCGAGTTGTTATTATTATTAATACCATTTAACGGGAGATAAAGTACCCCTGCAGCCTCCTTCAGCAGATATGCTGTTATTAAGTGTGGTCCTATAATTAAACGGGGTCCTGTTATTAAGTGTGGTCCTGTTGATTTCGTTGCGTCTAATTCCTCCAGGTGTTTTTTTATTTAATGTATTACAAGAAGACTATAATATTATTATATTATAATACAATAATATTTAGAAAAAATTATTGTATTATAACAATAATATTTTCTCGTCTGGAGGGTCCGGCTCCTCTCTCTCATCCGGCTTTCATTTCGCACCCCCGGGTTCCACGAGGATTCCTTTGTAAAGACCTGCAGTCTTTTCTGTAGTTCCTCGCACATCTCCGTGTCGTTTTCCGTGAGAATTCCCCCGTGTCTCTTTAACCTGATCACACTGTCCTCCTACTGTGTGGGGAAGGGTAGGGTGTGATCCTTAGAGTTCCCTGCAATGTTGTTTTCAAACTGCTTCTCTGCTTCCCTCCTTATTCGGGCGTATTCATTTCTGGTTCTCTTCTAATGAATCGCTAGTGTCCCTTATTTCTAGTATTCTCTACTTTTATTTGTTTTTTCTCCATTGCCAACCTGCATTACCAATTTAAAAAAGGGGTCTATTATTCTCGTACATCCCACAGCTGTACATGCCACAGCTGTACATGCCACAGCTGTACATGCCACAGCTGTACATGCCACAACTGTACATGCCACAGCTGTACATCCCACAGCTGTACATGCCACAGCTGTACATGCCACAGCTGTACATCCCACAGCTGTACATCCCACAACTGTACATCCCACAGCTGTACACCCCAGCTGTACATGCCACAGCTGTACATGCCACAGCTGTACATGCCACAGCTGTACATGCCACAGCTGTACATGCCACAGCTGTACATGCCACAGCTGTACATGCCACAGCTGTACATCCCACAGCTGTACATGCCACAGCTGTACATGCCACAGCTGTACATCCCACAGCTGTACATGCCACAGCTGTACATGCCACAGCTGTACATCCCACAGCTGTACATGCCACAGCTGTACATGCCACAACTGTACATCCCACAGCTGTACATCCCACAGCTGTACATGCCACAACTGTACATCCCACAACTGTACATCCCACAGCTGCACATGCCACAGCTGTACATCCCACAGCTGCACATCCCACAGCTGTACACCCCCCAGCTGTACACCCCACAGCTGTACATCCCACAGCTGTACACCCCACAGCTGTACATCCCACAGCTGTACACCCCACAGCTGTACATGCCATAGCTGTACATCCCATAGCTGTACACCCCACAGCTGTACACCCACAACTGTACATGCCAGTGCTGTACATCCCACAGCTGTACATACCACAGCTGTACATACCACAGCTGTACACCCCACAACTGTGCAGGCCAGTGCTGTACATGCCACAGCTGTACATACCACAGCTGTACACCCCACAACTGTACATGCCAGTGCTGTACATGTCACAGCTGTACATACCACAGCTGTACATACCACAGCTGTACACCCCACACCTGTACATGCCAGTGCTGTACATGCCACAGCTGTACATGCCACAGCTGTACATGCCAGTGCTGTACACCCCACAGCTGTACATGCCACAGCTGTACATGCCACTCCTCCGTGAGTGGGATGTACAACTCTCACGCATCTGCCCATTTCCGAGCAATCGCTCTCAACATCTCCAGTGGTGACGCCCAATATAAAACTCTCCCACTACAGGACCTCACTCAAAAACACCCCCTTACTTGAGTGCACTCCCTATGTTAGTCAAATCCCCCACTACTCTGTATAATATCTTGTTTCAGGAGGATTTTGTCCATTGTGTTTACCAGTTTTGTCCTCCATGTCTGCAGTGACTGTCAGGGAGTTGCTTATACTGTCATGACATCTGCAGTGACTGTCAGGGAGTTGCTTATACTGTCATGACATCTGCAGTGACTGTCAGGGGAGTTGCTTATACTGTCATGACATCTGCATGACTGTCAGGGGAGTTGCTTATACTGTCCATGACATCTGCAGTGACTGTCAGGGGAGTTGCTTATACTGTCATGACATCTGCAGTGACTGTCAGGGGAGTTGCTTATACTGTCATGACATCTTCAGTGACTGTCAGGGGAGCTACATATACTGTCATGACATCTGCAGCTGACACGATTTACAAAGCTAACACTGCTAACAAAATTGACTCAGCTGTCATAAATTGCGGGGATACTGGGTTGGATGAGTTCAGGTGCACCAGCAATCACAGTTGACT
>WNGS01005055.1:0-11384 GCA_020271785.1 Procambarus virginalis | reverse complement strand
TGCTTGATAAATCAGTTTGAAGTGGAATGCTGAGCTCAGGTGCACATTCTCTCAGAACCCATGTGAAAGGTCCCTGTTTACAGGAGTTGTAGCTGATGTGTGGAAAAAGGTAAACATAGTTCCAATCTAAAAAAGTGGAAGCAGGGAAGACCCCTAATTATAGACCTGTATCATTGACAAGGGTAATAGTCAAATATTGGAAAAAATAATTAAAACTAATGGGTAGAACGCCAGAAGAGAATTATATATATCAGACAGACAGTATGGTTTTCGATCTGGAAGATCCTGTGTATCGAATTTACTCAGTTTCTATGATCGAGCAACAGAGATATTACAGGAAAAAGATGGTTGGGTTGACTGCATCTATCTGGTCCTAAAAATGCTTTCAACGAGTTCCACATAAGAGGTTGTTCTGGAAACTGGAAAATATTGGAGGGGTGACAAGTAAGCTTCTAACATGGATAAGAAATTTTCTGACTGATAGAAAATGAGGGCAGTGATCAGAGGCAATGTATCGGACTGGAGAAATGTCACAAGTGGAGTACCACAGTTTTCAGTTCTTGCACCAGTGATGTTATTGTCTACATAAATGATCTACCAGTTGGTATACAGAATTATATGAACATGTTTGCTGATGATGCTAAGATAATAGGAAGGATAAGAAACTTAATGATTGTCATGCCCTTCAAGATGACCTGGACAAAACAAGTATATGGAGCACCCCTTGGCAAATGAATTTAATGTTAATAAATGCCATGTTATGGAATGTGGAATAGGAGAACATAGACCCCACACAACCTATATATTATGTGAGAAATCTTTAAAGAATTCTGATAAGAAAGAGATCTAGGGATGGTTCTAGATAGAAAACTATCACCTGAGGACCACATAAAGAATATGTGCGAGGAGCCTATGCCACGCTTTCTAACTTCAAAATTGCTTTTAAATACATGGATGGCGATATACTAAGAAATTGTTCACGACTTTTGTTAGGCCAAAGCTAGAATATGCAGCGGTTGTGTGGTGCCCATATCTTAAGAAGCACATCAACAAACTGGAAAAGGTGCAAAGACATGCTGCTAAGTGGCTCCCAGAACTGAAGGGCAAGAGCTACGAGGAGAGGTTAGAGGCATTAAATATGCCAAAACTAGAAGACAGAAGAAAAAGAGGTAATATGATCACTACATACAAAATAGTAACAGTAATTGATAATATCGACAGGGAAGATTTCCTGAGACCTGGAATTTTAAGAACAAGAGGCCATAGATTTAAACTAGCTAAACACAGTTGCCGAAGAAATATAAGAAAATTCACTTTCGCAAACAGAGTGGTAGACGGTTGGAACAAGTTAGGGGAGAAGGTGGTGGAGGCCAAGACCGTCAGTAGTTTCAAAGCGTTATATGAAAGAGTTCTGGGAAGACAGGACACCACGAGCGTAGCTCTCATCCTTTAACTACACATAGGTAATTACCACTAATTACACGTAGGTAATTACACACACACACACACACACACACACACAACACACACACACACCCACACACACACACACCACACACACACACACACACACACACAAACTCACACTCACTCACTCACTCACTCACACACACACACACACACACAAAACTATATCTTCGAGGTGTTAATATAACTGTCCACGAGAATGGAGATCCATCCGGTGCTACCGGCTGTCAGGTGTGGGATACTCACACAGCACAAACTGCTCTCAGACAGCTGTAGAGGACTCACCTGCAGGAATGACGTGGAACAAGCAAGGCTGCGTCATCCTCCCTACACTGTTCTGAGCCCAGCACTGCAGGGTGCCGTAGTCCTGATGGGCTTTGGCCATGAACTGCACGACGCTTCGTCCGTCTGTGGGAAGGTGTATTAATACACATTACTGTGGTGGCAGAGGAAATCTCGCTGCGTTAAATATTAGATGGTGCGACAACTATTGTATGATGCTCTATAAAACACGTACTCATTGTAGCATATTGTTAAGTAACAATAGTTAATTTCATTCAAGTTTGTGGTATATTAGGTTGACCATCTATAAACTATTGCCTGCAAACACTAATAGCTTCTATATGTCAATGATCAGATTGTTACCATGTAACTAACTCCTAACAGAAACCATTATTCACTAAATGGAACGAGATATTCACAAAATTTGTTGTTGTTGTTAAAGATGCGCTACCTGTAACAAGAAGTTCCAGGTAGCACGGGCTATGGTGAGCCCGTAGTGGATGTTATATTCACAAAAGGTGACTGGTGTGCTAGTAAGGACCATCAGGTGCAGCAAGAGATGGTTTAAGAGCCAACAAGAATGAAAACCAGGTGACAGAATTATTATTCTTGCTTCAAAATGAACTTGGCTTCGAGCCCCCAATTAGGGGAGCGCTCACCTGGAGTAGTGAAGACCAGGTTGCCGGGAAGTCTCTCGGAGGTGACGGAGTTGTTGAACACCCACGAGTACTTGAGGGAGGAGGGAGAGGCCACCACTCTACAGGTCACGTTGATGTACTGACCGACGCCGGCGGCGTACACGTCGGCCTCCCCGTCGCTCTCCTCGCACACCGGGGCATCTGCAGGACCCATCAGGTCAAGGCGGCTCATGTATGATTGGTGGATTGAGGAAGAGTTAAGCCACGCAAGAGGTGGCACGGGCATGAATAGCCCGTAACTCGTGCATGGTTTGAGTGGCTATAGTCTTTAATGTTGTGTCGGTGTTATCTGTGAGGTCATTCAGTGGTGGTGCTCTGCTATGTAGTGTCTGTTAAACTCCCTGTGTCTGTGTCTGTGCTTCACTGTGATTTATTTGATAATATGCACGTTGTAAAATGCACGTTGGACAAAACCCATAGTACAAATGAGTACATATATTCGAAAATGTTGTCAGCGTCTCACAATTTGTTATCTAAATTTGCCTAGTTATGAAAAAAATGGAATTATCAGTTAGAGACAGCCCTCGTAGAAAAAGCCATCCCATTTGTGATGAGATGTAGAATCTCCTCAGCTAGTTTTCCTAGTTTCTAGAATAGGCTAGTCGCTCTAGGGACTCTAGAAACTGAAGCTTTCAAATTTACATATGCTTGTTGGGTGTCATATGAAAGCTTATGTTAAATGCTGTCAGTTAAAACTAATTAGAGGTCGGTGATGGCTCTGTAGAGAGAATTACAGAAATTTTCCTGTTCTGTGAAACAGGGAGATTGGGAGAGTGGTGTGAGAAGGTAGTATGACTCAAAAAACGTTAGAGGTGGAGGGGGGACAGTGGGGCGAACGCTGCCTCCCCCCCACCAAGTGCGACAACAGCCACTGTCTTCAGGCCTACCCCTCCCTGTGACGTCACGCCACGCCACCAGGCGAGGGGCACTTGTGATTGGTCTAGGCACCCCTGCTCCTATGCCGAGTTTTGGCGCCAAGAGCTGTTATTGGAAGCGGCATGAGGAACAGTGCCGGCTTCCTGCTGATTGGTCAAGACAAGGTAGGGGGAGAAATATGGGATGTGAGTCTCTCTAGCCGCCAAGAGTTTTAGTTTGAATTGGGCAGCAGGGTGTGAAGAGTGTCCAGGTGGGGGTGGCGGGCCTGCCACCCCCACCACCGTTATCGCTCCTGTCGTTCAGTTTACTCATGTTGCATGGCACTCCAGCCACCCTGGGTGTGTCGAAGCCCAAATTCGCGAGAAACTGGGACCGATAAATGCAGGACAGCCTCAGAGACAGTGATCACCCTTGTCACCCCAGTGTAAGAGCGAGTCATGCTCTAGTTGGTTGGGGTTTAGTGGTGATTCCCCATCCACATGTGTGTATGCCCCAGGCGCCACGTGGCCACACCCTGGCCACCCGTCCGGCCCGGCCCGGCCCGGCCCGCCCAGGCCACCCCCGCCACCCCCTTTACCCCGCGCGCGAGCAGCCCGGGTGGGGTGGGGTGCTGTGACGTCACGCGCCACCCGTGGCCACCCTCCTGAAGGCCACGCGGTGGCCACATGTTAGGCCACCACCTTTGGCCACCCCCTTGGCCACATTTCCAGGACAGCCTAAGGCCACATCTTGTCGACGCACGAGGAGCAAGCTAAGTGTTGACAGCCAGGTGGTAAGGACCTGGGAAATGAGAAAATTGTGTGGAAGGAAACGTGAGTACTTTAACAGTGTATAACAGGGTCTCAGTATTAAGAAATAAGAGAAAAGTTGTGTGGTCCCTAGCCCGGCCAGGCTAGGGAAGCAGCTGAGACACCTGTCAGTGGCACGCCCAGGTGACTGTGGGGCAGTACCTGGAGAGGGAAATTGTCACAGTAAATCATGTAGTGATATAATATATATCTGTAGATATATGTTGTGTGTAGACTGACTCGAGTTTGGGACCAGTCAGTGTAGTAAATCATCATATAAATGATCCAGCCTGTCGATCCAGTATAATCGTTCAGCCTGGATTAATGCCATAGAGTACAGCATATAAATTATAATCATTAGAGGTAGGCAGGCCGGTGGTGCAGGGAGGTCAGTGGATACCCTGGGGTCTGTGTAGTTAGTGACATTTACTTGGTGATATAATTTCATTGATTATGTAAGGCATTTCCATGTGTTTCATTTGCATGATTTTTGTACTGTGTTGTGTGGTGAGTCAGTAGATGTGATTGCTGACTGATTACCTAATGATGTCATTAGCATGGGGGGCATGCTGACGGTATCATTATGTGCAGGTTTGTGCAGTGTTATCAGGTATACATTATTACTGTCCTAGGAACTGTGTTGAGGATTTAAAGGGACCCTTTGAGTATTCAGGGAAATTCTCAGTCACTTAATGGGAGCGAGCAATTGTTAATTTGCCTAATTATGGGAGAATTAGTGCCAGCTGTCCGCGTAGAGCGACGGTGCCTTATATTAACGTAAATTGTCTTGCTGAAGCCACCGGGATCGGGCGATCTTTTGCAACGTTTGCAAGATTAGAGGGGCAGTAATATGGGGATACCTTGATTGTTGCAAAACCGTGTGTCATTACTGTGTGGGCATAGTAATTAACGAGTTGCAGTAATCGCAACCGTATGTGGGCAGTGCTATTTTATGTTGTTGTGCATGCCATTATATGTGTGACCTATGTAACCTTAGGGTTACTTTGTTTCTTTAAGTTGTGTTGAGAACTTGAGGATTCAGTGAGTTAATTAGGGGTAATTAACTGGATAAGGGGTGCACATTTGTTGTTGTTGAATGAGTGAGGGCTGTTATGGGAGAACAATGTTGAGCAGTATTCTAATACTTGGAAATTAGAGTACTTGCAGTGTGTGTTGTTGCAAAGGGGTTGTCATGTTAGTGATTGCTGCTAGAGTTGAGCAATCACCGTGGGTGACTGCAGTTCAGTAAAGCCATTGTGGGGGCAGTGTTCTAGAGGGTTCATGTCCTGTATGTTATTTTACTAGGTCTGCAGTATTGTCATTGCAACCGGATTGTAACGTAAATCATTGTGATTTGTTAGTGTGATTTGACATTGTCGTGGGTGAACTCGGCTGTAGACGAGTACTTGGATATACATATATTCTCCTGTTTATCTGGTAGGACATCGAAGTCCAGTATTCAGTGAGGTGATTGCGAGGCAATTAATATAACGTAACCGAGGGAACGCCCATTGCTTAAGAGAATTTGTTCTTTTACAATATGATTGAGTAACGTAGAATACGTTTGGGGTTAATTTACTTTCCTGTCAAACAGCTACGGTAGTCTCAAGATAGCCCTATACACCACCAGCCCCTAATATTAGAGTTATTGTCTACATCGTAAGTACGTTCAAGGTGGGCCGGGTAATTGACCGTGTTTCAAGGACAGTCAAAGTAAGTTAATCTCGATCCTTGATATGATCGCATCACACGATAGGTCCTACATTGTTGTTCCAATTAACGTACCGTCGTATGATTTATGTCCAAAGAAAATCCAGGCCCATCTTATAAGATTGACTATAAACGTGTTGGAAAAGTCGTCAGTTGTAGAAAAAGTCCCGTGGATGCCTACTATACTGTTACAATGACCACCTGATTGGTCTGAAGAGGTAGTACTTAAGGCATCAAAACGGAATTCATACCTTAGATGTAAAAATGCTGAGCCAGTGTGAAAGTTTGCGTATTTAACTGTTTAACTATTGATCTTGAGGATAGTAACTAATTACTCTAAAGGTAATCACAGACTTCGATACATTCGCTTTAAGGGCTGGGGACAGCATATTTGGACCAAATTGTAAAGCAAGTATTCCTCGCTGAGTGATCGTAAACCGAGACCGTAAAATTAACGTACTAGTAAAGCAGATTAAATAGCATGTCTTGTGTACAGGGATTAATGTGATATTCATCACTGTAATGCTTCGCACTACGAGGGTAAGTTTGTGATAATTTCCAAAAGGCGGTTAAGTCTATAAGTGACAGTTTGAGAGTTGATTAATTAAACGTAATGTTATATGCGTGCTAAATTAACAATAATCAGGGAATTGGTTGATTAGGAGATTTGTTGATCGTCCGTGGGACGAATTGTTAACGTAAAGATTAATTAGAGGAAGCGGTGCATGTACGTGCCTAGTGAGACCCGCATTATTTATTGTATGTCTTGAAGGCGACTGAGTTGGAATTGCAGTTTTCACCAGCTTAATTTGCAGGTGTAGACTGCACTGGAGGGGGGCGCGAAACGGGGTACGTAGACCAGTTAGAGGATTACATGAGACAAGTATATGTTTTCGAACTCACGGTGTTCTTTGTTTGTATATGTGATTATATATCTTATATTTCTTCTTGGGCGGTTATTTGATTTTTCTCTCTGTGGGCATTCTTATTTTCGAGTTAATTTTTCATTTCTCACGTCTACGTTCGACCTAACCCATACTATAGATCGAGAGCGCCGAGAATGCTCATCGGAGGTGATGGGCCTGACTCGCTCCGTTTCCTTGTCCGTAGCAGTCTGTCCAGTCTTAGTCCACGTTCCCATCTGGAGGCCAATGGAGAGACGACATCGAGAAAAAGCTGTGGTGTGTCATTTCGAACATTCGTATCCTCTGGATGTGATGTAGGGCAGCTCCCGAACGCACAGCCTTCAAAAAGCGTATCGACTAGTCTCCTACTATCGTCGCTGGTGTGCTATTTTAGTTAGTCGTCATCTAAGCATTATTATACATACAATGAATTGGCACCGTGGAAATTAAAATGCGAAAAACGCTCGAAAAACTTGTTGATCCACATCGACACATCTCAAAGAAAGAATGGCTCCACGATTGTCCTATTCCACTGAGTGAACATAGCTCCATTAGGAATCCAAACTAACATTCTCCTGTCGGATAAGTATTTCTATGATGCGTATTGGAGACCTTAAGAGTGAAGGAAATTTATAATATTTTTTAGGAACTGGTCTAAGTAAGATACAAGGAGATTAATTTCCAAGTGGAAAAGTTCTCACATACCAAATATATAGGCACTCACCTAACAACCAACAAGAAAATAAGACACATGCCCCTGAGACACCTAAATCATCCAGAAAATAAAAGCTGCAAGCTTCAAGCAATAGTCAGAAGACCACAATGCAGATCAGAAAAGAGCGGTTTCTCGATTTCACCATGACGATGTCAAATAACCCTAGAAGCACTCCTAACCACCTGAAGCGGTGTAGTGCCAATATCACAAATTACCCCCTTTTTACTATACAACTGAAAGCATTCCATCGAGGAATAGAAAAAGACAAAACTACGGCTCATGCCACCGACAGACATCACTAGAACTAGCACAGACCCGCCCCGCATTCATTGCAATAATTTAAACCACATGCAAAAGTGTCAAAAAATTCGTTTCAAGCTTAATGATCCTTTGGCTTCAGAATGAGACAACCTTTATATGTTCAAGTGGTCCTTAAAGCTGTAAAAACCAGATTAACATTCATGTTTTAAGCAATAGACTGAGTTCCGAAATAACTAACAATCATGGGGGAAGCAATGGTACGAACATAAATAGATTTAAAAAAAAATTATTGAAATTTGATCAAATAATATATGTTGTTATTACGTATTGAAAATCAAATCATCATTTAACAACTATATGCCAGCAAATCCCTTGGGCTGTTTGTTCCGAAGATTTTCCAATTATGTAAACAAATCCGTGGGGTGGGAATAATGGTTATCGTTGTCTAATGGCTAAAAATGTAATATAAACTTGAATAAATACCTATATTGTTATAAAACATGTTAATTACCAAATATTGCAATCGAACTTTATTGGTGGCTTTATCAGACTGGTTAGATCATAAACGTTTATTTTGAGTATCTTAAACTTTTGAGGTCAATTCATGTGCTAAATAATTTGTAATAAAGAAAACTCTTGCGTTAAGAAGTTGGAAATAGGCCACCTTTTGTACGTTGATACATCACAACTGTTTGGGCAGAAACGACAGGTCAATCTGGAAGGTCACCAATAAGAGAAAAAATCAAAGAAGAAATAAAAAAATCTGGAGGGGCAGCAGGAGGTCAGCCTGGCTGTTCAGGTCTGGAAGGGGGTCGTCTGGAGGGGTCCCCCTTGAATACCTGAACTGAAATGGCATGTCAGTCGGTGGAAAATGTCATGTCTTGAAGGTCTGTCTGTGGAAGAATCACCCTGGAGGATGGTCATCCAGGAAAAGGGATGTCTAGGGAAGATCAACAACCTAGGGTCAAGCCTATGAAGGTCTGTCTGGAAAGATGTAGGCCCTTGGAAAGGGTCAGCCTGAAGACAGTCTGGAAGGTCTAAGCTGGAGAAGGAGCAGCTGGACAGGGTCCCTTTAACTGGAATATAAAACAACAACTGGAGGAATCAATTCTGGAAGGTCAGTCTGACCCGTATGCCCCCCCCAAACGACAGCCTTTTCACATTTCAATAAACAAATAACGTTTACGAGGTACTGACAGTAATTTATCAGCGCCAGCCTGCTAAAGACCATTACTTACAACTAAACTCCACATTGAGGATGGCTATGAAGGAGTAAAAAGATAGATGGACTGTCCCAAAACTACATTCAGACAGTCGGGGCTTGACGACAAAACTGGCAAGAGCGATACCGATACGCTCTAGCACCGGCCAGTCCTAAGATTGTTGACGCAGAGCCCTAGAAAACCGGGGGCAAAATACTTTTCAATTGGTTTTGATTGTGCTAATTCCAACTACACTTTCTTCTTTAAGGGCGTCAATTGTGCTAACATTGTGATTGTTCACTCATAAAAAAAAAAAAAATTACATGATAGCTAGCGGAGAGCTGCATTGAAGTTGATCAAGTTGACATGTTTTGGTGTTGAAACTTGTGGGCCCGTTTATTTATTCCGAGCTGCGTCCGGTCTGACGCCAACCCTAAAGAGCGTTGCTAAAGTGGTTTGTTGCCCGAAGACCTAAAACAACGTATCCTCGAGGGGCCAAAATCGCCACATAACACTGGCACTCACCACATCCACCACTCGAAGCCGCTACCATCTACACCCCTGTTGGAAAAAAAAAAAAACATCGGCGATTTATGGCCTTAGGGAAGACACAATGCGATGTACTGTTTAGTAGAACATGTTGACGTAACGTGCCTCGTCTCAACTTCTGCAGGAGAGTCGTGGTGTTTCACAAAGAAATAAAAATCCCCACACCGTCCAAAGTGTTGGAGATAACATCCCTTTCTTCCCCCCGATCCCAGTCCTTAAATCCTGACACCCTTCCAAATTGCAAAAGATAGTCGAAGTTATTGGGCGCTTTCCCCCTGAGAATACTCCCCTCCTCACCAAATCCGTTGGCCTAGATGCGGCAAAAAGAATATTTGTTAAAAGACAACACCAACAGGCCTAATCTTTGCCCTAACCTTGTTCATAAAAAATACTAACTACAAAAGCGCTCAGTTAGGCTAAATATAGGCAGAATAAATAATGAGTGTGTCTGCCCTCCTTCGTGAGCAAGTTAGAGACCAATGGTAAGTTAGAAGCACATACATCCTCTCCTGCTCTTTAACAACAGTACTTGACTTAGGGTCATCATGGTTATGGAACTGTGGAAACTTAGGACTGGTAGGTACACTGATGAACTTGGTAAGCCGAACAACACTTAATGGCTAATGTTTGTATGAAAAAAACTGGGGGAGCTAAAACCGGGGGAAAGAACGACCTGTAGACATCGACCTAAATGTAGTTTGCAGGGTCGAGCTCAATGCTCATGGCCCTAAAATCTTCCGACGTTACAATTGATTAAAATGAAGTGACTCTCTCTCAAAACACATACTTTTTATATAAAAATCATTTACATTTAAAAAAACTTTTTCAATCAAATTAGCTTCAAAGGCGACACACGACTGCTAACCTGTTCTATTATTACCAAAAAATAAATGAAGGAACTAGTAAAAAACACGGATTCCCTATCAGAAGAATCACTAGTGAATCATTTTGCGTCTCGAGTTTTCCATCAGAGACGCAAATGCCGTTCCTCAACAACTGGCTTGAAAACAAGGCTGCTTTCAACTTCTTTGATCAATTTCCTTAGATCTTTATGTTGGACATAATCCCCCCAATATACTCTCCTTTTCTTTCAGATTGGTAGGGTCCATTCATTGCAGAGACGTTCCTTTCCATCATATCTTAAAAAAGAGCCCTTCTAAACTTCATCGGTAGGAGTATGGTTAAAAAATACCCTTTAACATTTATTTTAGTTATTCCCATTGGCCCCTTTTTTATAAAGGTGAGTGTTTCATGTCGATGGGATCATTGCTCATTGAGAGTCTCACCTTTGCTGGATATGAGTGCACGGAATACTCCTGTTGGTGAAATGTGAGGTAGAAATCGGGTCAGCTACGAACAAACCTGTTATGTGAGGTGTGAGGTTAGAAAATAATTGGTGAGATACTGTGTCGAGGGTGTGACAAAACCGTAACTTACTAGTGTGAGATTCATCATGCACAACATTAAGGAGTGAGCTACGACGACATGTGGGGGCTTTCACCCCTGTCGCAGAGTTCCATCGTCTTGATAGGATCGTTCCCTTGCTGTTAAGAACCACCCCGCTTCAAAAAAAAACCCATCTTATTATCAAATTGGCTTGTTTTTTGAGCCTCCTGGGATGGTGTCATTCTTAGGTGGATACAAACGATCTCCGAATGCTTCAAACGTTTTTCCCCTGCATAGAGGTTTATGGCCATGGTTTGTTCTCGGCTTTAATAATATGTGCTTTTTATTTTATTATTTTACACGTGCCTGCACTTTTAAATTATAGTTTTATTTAAATATCACTATTGCTCCTATATACGAGAAACGGGGGGGGTTTGTGCTGCTTTATAGTAGAAGCAGAAAGAAGCGTAGTTTCTTGACACAAAATCGCTGCTTAATCTGCGTTAGAGCATCGTGAGAGCTCACTCCATTTTCATGATATTTAA
>WNGS01005053.1:8333-22199 GCA_020271785.1 Procambarus virginalis | reverse complement strand
GCCACTAAGGCTCTCACTAGCCACTACCACCAGATAACGAGGCCACTAAGGCTCTCACTAGCCACTACCACCAGATAACGAGACAATTACAAAGTATTCCCGGACAGAGACCACGATAACCCGAGAGATAAGGTGGCCAGGACCCAGCACCTTACAGTAAGACTAGACCCACACAATGGGACCCCTCCCTGGGGGTGGGGGGGGGGGAGGGGGGACCCAACAGTGCAGGAGAGGTCAGCGCGGGACCCCACACCGTGAGTGACCCGGCAGGCTGGGGTGCTCCGGCGCCTCCCTCCACACCTCCACCACACACACACACCTGCTCCTCCACCTGTGTGCTTGACCCTCTCGCCTCGAATAAGGCTCAGGTGTGTAGAGCTGACGTACACACCTGGTCCCCCTGCCACTCCAGGTGTGGCGTGCTCTGGCAAGTCTGTGGTTCCACGAACCTATTTGCTGATAGTTGAACCGTTTTACAAGATGCCACCCACAACAGTCGACTAAACTCCCAGGTATACATTTACTGCTGAGTGAACAGAGGCATGTAAGGACTCGTGACCAAACCCCTCGCCTTGCCAGCATGTTACCAGGGTGTATGTGAGGGCAGTGTTTATAGGCCTAAGGTTTAGCGTGACACCAGAACATATACAACACAAAAGACATATGAACTACAGTGTTGCGCGACCGTGAGGTCAGCGTCAGGCCGGGCGGAGCAGTATGGCGACACAGTCAGCCTTAATACATCAGAATTCACGAAAATACAAAGTGTAGTATACTGCAATATACAATAGTGTGCTATACAACACTCCCGACCCATTAGTCCCTTACACAAGTCTTCGTCCCATTAGTCCCTTACACAAGTCTTCGTCCCATTAGTCCCTTACACAAGTCCCGACCCATTAGTCCCTTACACAAGTCCTGTCTCATTAGTCCATTACACAAGTCCCGTCCCATTATTCCCTTACACAAGTCCCGGCCCATTAGTCCCTTACACAAGTCCCGTCCCATTATTCCCTTACACAAGTCCCGGCCCATTCCCTTACACAAGTCCCGTCCCATTACCTTACACAAGTCCCGTCCCATTAGTCCCTTACACAAGTCCCGTCCCATTAGTCCCTTACACAAGTCCCGTCCCATTATTCCCTTACACAAGTCCCGGCCCATTAGTCCCTTACACAAGTCCCGGCCCATTAGTCCCTTACACAAGTCCCGGCCCATTAGTCCCTTACACAAGTCCCGGCCCATTAGTCCCTTACACAAGTCCCGGCCCATTAGTCCCTTACACAAGTCCCGGCCCATTATTCCCTTACACAAGTCCCGTCCCATTATTCCCTTACACAAGTCCCGGCCCATTAGTCCCTTACACAAGTCCCGTCCCATTATTCCCTTACACAAGTCCCGGCCCATTAGTCCCTTACACAAGTCCCGGCCCATTAGTCCCTTACACAAGTCCCGGCCCATTAGTCCCTTACACAAGTCCCGGCCCATTAGTCCCTTACACAAGTCCCGACCCATTAGTCCCTTACACAAGTCCCGACCCATTAGTCCCTTACACAAGTCCCGACCCATTAGTCCCTTACACAAGTCCCTACCCCAAATGAGCATAAAATGGTAGTCAGGAAAAGATACTGTGCCGGTAGTGGCGAGGTCAACACACAGTCACACAACAATGATATATACTTTAAAAATATGTTTTACGCACACGCGAATATGTATTACCGTAGGTGTAACATTTATTATTTGTATTAAATCAAAGCTTTTTATTTAGTCTGCCTCTGACGTCGGTCCACCTCGAGGCTTTGAATACACGCAGCGTCGTTCCGATCCATGACTACTGGCTTCATTTGTTTAGTGTTCATCACGAACACTTGTCCATCTTTGTAGTTCAATCTCACGTCGTAATATTTGATTATATAGAAATAGAATGTGCATACAGAGGCAATAAATTGCATGTGAAGTCATAAATTTGCTTGTAAAGTAAAAAATCTGAACATAAAGATATTTAATATTAATTATGCATATGAAACATCGAAAAGGATATTACACACAATTTCTCACTTGGACAGTTTCACATGTATTCTGTATCACAACTTGGACAGTTTCACACGTATTCTGTATCACAACTTGGACAGTTTCACATGTATTCTGTATCACAACTTGGACAGTTTCACATGTATTCTGTATCACAACTTGGACAGTTTCACACGTATTCTGTATCACAACTTGGACAGTTTCACACGTATTCTGTATCACAACTTAGACAGTTTCACACGTATTCTGTATCACAACTTGGACAGTTTCACACGTATTCTGTATCACAACTTGGACAGTTTCACATGTATTCTATACCACAACTTGGACAGTTTCACACGTATTCTATATCACAACTTGGACAGTTTCACACGTATTCTATACCACAACTTGGACAGTTTCACACGTATTCTATACCACAACTTGGACAGTTTCACACGTATTCTATACCACAACTTGGACAGTTTCACACATATTCTATACCACAACTTGGACAGTTTCACACGTATTCTATACCACAACTTGGACAGTTTCACACGTATTCTATACCACAACTTGGACAGTTTCACACGTATTCTATACCACAACTTGGACAGTTTCACACGTATTCTATACCACAACTTGGACAGTTTCACACGTATTCTATACCACAACTTGGACAGTTTCACACGTATTCTATACCACAACTTGGACAGTTTCACACGTATTCTATACCACAACTTGGACAGTTTCACACGTATTCTATACCACAACTTGGACAGTTTCACACGTATTCTATACCACAACTTGGACAGTTTCACACGTATTCTATACCACAACTTGGACAGTTTCACACGTATTCTATACCACAACTTGGACAGTTTCACACGTATTCTATACCACAACTTGGACAGTTTCACACGTATTCTATACCACAACTTGGACAGTTTCACACTTGGAAAGCCGGTTCTTGAGCCGGAGGTCAATCAGCGCTCGTCAAGGTGAAATTTTATGAAGATTTCCCTTTTTGAAGGACACCATCACTTTAAGGTCCTCTGTTGCCCCTCCACGGCGCATTCCTGCGCACCTCCACGGCGCATTCCTGCGCACCTCCACGGCACATTCCTGCGCACCTCCACTGCGCACCTCCACTGCGCATTCCTGTGCACCTCCACGGCACATTCCTGCGCACCTCCACGGCACATTCCTGTGCACCTCCACTGCGCATCTCCACGGCACATTCCTGCGTACCTCCACGGCACATTCCTGCGCACCTCCACTGCGCATTCCTGCGCACCTCCACTGCGCATTCCTGTGCACCTCCACGGCACATTCCTGCGCACCTCCACGGCGCGTTCCTGTGCACCTCCACGGCACATTCCTGCGCACCTCCACGGCACATTCCTGTGCACCTCCACAGCGCATTCTTGTGCACATCCACGACGCATTCCTGCGCACCTCCGCAGCACATTCCTGCACACCTCCGCTGCGCATTCTTGTGCATCTCCGCGGCGCATTTTGTGCAGCTCCGCGGCGCATTCTTGTGCACCTCCACGGCGCATTCCTGTGCACCTCCACGGCGCATTCCTGCGCACTTCCACGGCGCATTCCTGTGCACCTCCACGGCGCATTCCCGCGCACTTCCACGGCGCATTCCTGCGCACCTCCGCGGCGCATTCTTGTGCCTTTCCGCCGCGCATCCATGCGCACCTAGCCTGGCTAAATTGTGTTTTTTTCTTTGTTGATTACTTTATAATTTCCAGTTTTCCAAAATTCATAATTATCTTGTGTGTTCACCTGCGAGTTGTACACGAGGGAACTGAGGTGGGCGGGGGCTGCCACCCCTCCCACTACACAGGTGGGCGGGGGCTGCCACCCCTCCCACCACACAGGTGGGCGGGGGCTGCCACCCCTCCCACCACACAGGTGGGCGGGGGCTGCCACCCCTCCCACCACACAGGTGGGCGGGGGCTGCCACCCCTCCCACTACACAGGTGGGCGGGGCTGCCACCCCTCCCACTACACAGGTGGGCGGGGGCTGCCACCCCTCCCACCACACAGGTGGGCGGGGGCTGCCACCCCTCCCACTACACAGGTGGGCGGGGGCTGCCACCCCTCCCACTACACAGGTGGGGGGGCTGCCACCCCTCCCACTACACAGGTGGGCGGGGGCTGCCACCCCTCCCACTACACAGGTGGGCGGGGGCTGCCACCCCTCCCCCCACACAGGTGGGCGGGGGCTGCCACCCCTCCCACTACACAGGTGGGCGGGGGCTGCCACCCCTCCCCCCACACAGGTGGGCGGGGGCTGCCACCCCTCCCCCCACACAGGTGGGCGGGGGCTGCCACCCCTCCCACCACACAGGTGTCCGGGGCCGTCCCTCACCACCCTAAAGGTGTCCAAGGTCACCCCTCACCCGGACAGGTGTCCAGGGTTGTCTTGTCACTCCACAGGTGTCCGTGTGTTCCCCCCGCTCACCCTCAAATCTCTCCAGGGATGCCCCCCCCCTCCGGCTAAGTCCACAACGGGCTCACCATAGCCCGTGCTACCTGCATCTTTTATTTCAAAGTAGCTCAGTCTAAAACAACAACAACGCATGCCCCTGACCCCCACAGGTGTCCAGGGACGACCCCTGACCCCACAGGTGGTCAGGGATGTGGTGGTCAGGGACTACCCTTGACCCCCACAGGTGTCCAGGGACGACCCCTGACCACCACAGGTGTTCAGGGACGATCCCTGACCACCACAGATGTCCAGGAAGACCTGTATGCTCGGAGCTCCTTAACGTTACAAATGAGGTGGTAGAGGTACTGGATTAAAAATAGAGAAAATAAACTTAGTGATTATTCTAATATACAAACCGCCAGATGCAACGGCTGAGGAATTCACAGAACAGATAAACAAAATAGAGAATAGCCTTGATAATTTGGAGAACCCGATACCTGATATTATCTTCCTAGGTGACTTCAACTTGCCTAGTCTCAGGTGGAGAATAGCAAACAATAAATTATACCAGGGAATCTATCAGGACCTAACCAACCACAGATTAGAGAACTATTAGATTCTGTGACAAATTTTCACTCAATCAGCAGATATCGGAGCCAACGAGAAATGAAAAATTCTAGATTGGTCTTTACGAACAATGAAGACTTATCAGAGACATTACGATATCAGATACACATACTCAGATCACAAGCTCATTGAAGTGCAAACGACCATCAATACTCAGAATAGACCTAAAACGTGATAAAGCGAGAGGGGCTATTCAGTAAATTAATTTTAATAATAAAAGGATAGACTGGGAGATAATAAACAGGGAACTTAAAAACATTCCATGGGAAACTGTTTTAAGTAATACAAGTCCTACAGAAGGAATAGAAAAACTGACTTCGGAAGCGTATCAAGTCTGTCTGAAACATGTTCCTTTGAGGAAAGCCAGAAAGAGAAGAAGATAGATCAACGTAGAAAGAGAACGCAGACGACACTATAAACGCAGGAAAAAAAATAACGGAACTGCTTATGCAGACACGAATTTCCCGTCAAAGAAGGAATAATTTAAATAGGGAGATTGAAGAAATCGAGCGGAAATTGAAACACTCATATGAAACTGAAGAAAGGCAGTTAGAACAGAAAGCAATTCAGGAAATAAAGAAAAATCCAAAATACTTCTTCACATATGCGAAATCAAAAGCAAAAAACTACTGCCAGTATTGGACCTATTCGTACAAGTGAAGGTTCATACACGGAGGATGACAAAGAAATTAGTGAAATCCTAAAAAAGCAGTATGAGGACATGTTTAGCACTCCAATAAACAACATGAAAGTGGAAGATCCAGACAATTTCTTTATGCGGGATATTCAAACCCCTGTAAATATAACTGATATCAACACGAGCGCACTAATTTTGAAAGAGAAATTGAAAACATGCCCATGCACTCGGCCCCAGGTCCAGACTCATGGAATTCAATATTATAAAGAAATGCAAAGTGCCGGTAGCACAGGCACTCAGTATAGTGTGGAGGAAGAGCTTGGACACGGGGGGGGGAGATACCAGATGCACTTAAAGTAGCAGACATAGCCCCTCTACACAAGGGAGGGAGCAAAGCATTGGCAAAGAATTATAGACCAGTTGCACTAACATCGCACATAATAAAAGTATTTGAGAGAGTGATTAGGAGTCAGGTCACCAATTTCATGGAGACCAATGACCTTCACAACCCAGGCCAACATGGATTTCGAGCGGGAAGATCGTGCCTCTCACAGCTACTTGAGCACTACGATAAAGTCACTGAGGCATTAGAAGAAAAAACAGAATGCTGATGTGATATACACGGACTTCGCAAAGGCTTTCGATAAATGTGACCATGGCGTGATAGCACACAAAATGAAGTCAATGGGAATAACCGGTAAAGTAGGACGCTGGATACTCAGTTTTCTGTCAAACAGGACTCAGCGAGTAACGGTCAACCATATAAAATCTAGTCCAAGTGCAGTTAAAAGCTCTGTACCTCAGGGTACAGTCCTTGCACCGCTGCTTTTCCTTATTCTCATATCAGATATAGACAAAAATACAAGTCACAGCTTCGTATCATCCTTTGCAGATGACACAAAAATCAGTATGAAAATTACCTCGGCTGAAGACATTGAAAAACTTCAAGCTGATATTAATAAAGTTTTCGACTGGGCATCAGAAAATAACATGATGTTTAACAGTGACAAATTCCAGGTACTCAGGTACGGTAAAAATGAGGACCTTAAACATAATACAGTACAAAACACAATCAAATGTGCCCATAGTAGGAAAACAGCATGTAAAGGATTTGGAATAATGATGTCTGACGACCTAACGTTTAGGGAGCATAACCAAGCAAATATTGCGACAGCCAGAAAAATGATAGGATGGATTACGAGAACTTTCAAATCCAGGGATCCCATCACAATGTTGTACTCTTCAAGTCACTTGTGCTGTCCCGTCTTGAGTACTGTTCAGTACTCACTTCCCCTTCAGAGCAGAGAGATTGCTGAAATAGAGGGAATACAGAGAACATATACGGCACGCATAGACGCGATAAAGCACCTAAATATTGGGATCGTCTCAAAGCTCTCCAAATGTACTCACTAGAAAGAAGACGAGAGAGATATCAAATAATATACACCTGGAAGATACTGGAGGGCCAAGTCCCAAATCTACACAGTAAAATAACAACGTACTGGACTGGATGAACGATATGGAAGAAAATGCAGAATAGAACCAGTGAAGAGCAGAGGTGCCATAGGCACAATCAGAGAACACTGTATAAACATCAGAGGTCCGCGGTTGTTTCAACCCTCAGCAAGCATAAGAAATATTGCCGGAACAACCGTGGACATCTCAAAGAGGAAACTAGATTTATTCCTCCAAGGAGTGCCGGACCAACGGGCTGTGGTGGGTATGTGGGCCTGCGGGCCGCTCCAAGCAACAGCCTAGTGGACCAAACTCTCACAAGTCAAGCCTGGCCTCGGGCCGGGCTTGGGGAGTAGAAGAACTCCAGAACCCTCAACCAGGTATTCAGGGACAACCCTGGACCCACCACAGGTGTCCAGGGACGACCTTGACCCCCCCNGTGTGTGTGTGTGCGTGTGCGTGTGCCGGGTTGACGTGTGATGTGTGCGTTGTGCAGTGTGCGTGTGCGTGTGTGTGCGTGTGCGTGTGTGTGTGGTGTGTGTGTACTCACCTATTTGTACTCACCTATTTGTGCTTGCGGGGGTTGAGCTTTGGCTCTTTGGTCCCGCCTCTCAACTGTCAATCAACTGGTGTACAGATTCCCGAGCCTACTGGGCTCTATCATATCTACCCTTGAAACTGTGTATGGAGTCAGCCTCCACCACATCACTGCCTAAAGCATTCCATCCGTTAACTACTCTGACACTGAAAAAGTTCCTTCTAACGTCTCTGTGGCTCATGTGGGTACTCAGTTTCCACCTGTGTCCCCTTGTTCGCGTCCCCCCAGTGTTGAATAGTTTGTCCTTGTCTACCCGGTCGATTCCTCTGAGGATTTTGTAGGTTGTGATCATATCTCCCCTTACTCTTCTGTCTTCCAGTGTCGTAAGGTGCATTTCCCGCAGCCTTTCCTCGTAACTCATGCCTCTTAGTTCTGGGACTAGTCTAGTGGCATACCTTTGGACTTTTCCAGCTTCGACTTGTGCTTGACAAGGTACGGGCTCCATGCTGGGGCTGCATACTCCAGGATTGGTCTTACATATGTGGTGTACAAGATTCTGAATGATTCCTTACACAGGTTCCTGAACGCTGTTCTGATGTTAGCCAGCCTCGCATATGCCGCAGATGTTATCCTTTTTATGTGGGCTTCAGGAGACAGGTTTGGTGTGATATCAACTCCTAGATTCTCTCTATCCGTTTCATTAAGTACTTCATCTCCTATTCTGTATCCTGTGTCTGGCCTCCTGTTTCCACTGCCTAGTTCATTACTTTGCATTTACTCGGGTTGAACTTCAACAGCCATTTGTTGGACCATTCACTCAGTCTGTCTAGGTCGTCTTGTAGCCTCCTACTATCGTCCTCAGTTTCAATCCTCCTCATATTTTTGCATCATCGGCAAACATTGAGAGAAACGATTCTATACCCTCTGGGAGATCATTTACATATATCAGAAACAGTATAGGTCCAAGGATTGACCCCTGCGGGACTCCACTCGTAACGTCTCGCCAATCTGAGACCTCACCCCTCACACTGACTCTTTGTCTCCTGTTGCTTAGGTACTCCTGTATCCAACGGAGTACCTTCCCTTTCACTCCAGCCTGCATCTCCAGCTTTTTGACTAGTCTCTTGTGTGGCACTGTATCAAAGGCTTTCTGACAATCCAAAAATATGCAGTCTGCCCACCCTTCTCTTTCTTGCCTTATTTTTGTTGCCTGGTCGTAGAATTCAAGTAACCCTGTGAGGCAGGACCTGCCATCCCTGAATCCATGTTGGTGCTGTGTTACAAAGTTCTTTCGTTCCAGGTGCTCCACTAGCTTTCTTCGCACAATCTTCTCCATCAGCTTGCATGGTATGCAGGTTAGGGACACTGGCCTGTAATTCAGTGCCTCCTGTCTATCCCCTTTCTTGTATATCGGGACTACATTAGCTGCTTTCCAAATTTCTGGCAGTTCCCCTGTTGCCAGAGATTTGTTATACACTATGGAGAGTGGTAGGCACAGTTCTTCTGCTCCTTCCTTAAGTATCCAGGGAGAGATTCCATCTGGGCCTATAGCCTTTGTCACATCCAACTCTAGTAAACACTTTCTTACTTCCCCGCTGGTAATCTCAAACTCTTTGTGTTGTGTGTGTGTGTGTGTGTGTGTGTGTGTGTGTGTGTGTGTGTGTGTGTGTGTGTGTGTGTGTGTGTGTGTGTGTGTGTGTGTGCTCATCTAGATGTTCATGTTGTGGATGAAACTTACCTAAACATAATTGGTGAGTAACACCTGGTATGTTAGCTTTAATAACTGTGCCGAGAGTAACAGGTGTTGAGCACACGACTAGACACAGGTGTTGAGCACACAACTAGACACAGGTGTTGAGCACAAGACTTGACATAGGTGTTGAACGCAAGACCAGCCACAGGTGTTGAGCAGAAGACCAACCACATGTGTTGAGCACAATACCAGCCACAGGTGTTGAGCACAAGACCAACCACAGGTGTTGAGCACAAGACTTGACACAAGTGTTAAGCACAAGACCAGCCACATGTGTTGAGCACAAGACCAACCACAGGTGTTGAGCACACGACTAGACACAGGTGTTGAGCACAACACCAGCCACATGTGTTGAGCACAAGACCAACCACAGGTGTGGAGCACAAGACCAACCACATGTGTTGGGCACAAGACCAGCCACAGGTGTTGAGCACAAGACCAGCCACAGGTGTTGAGCACAAGACCAACCACAGGTGTTGAGCACAAGACTTGACACAGGTGTTGAGCACAAGACCAACCACAGGTGTTGAGCACAAGACCAGCCACAGGTGTTGAACACAAGACCAACCACAGGTGTTGAACACAAGACCAACCACAGGTGTTGAACACAAGACCAACCACAGGTGTTGAACACAAGACCAACCACAGGTGTTGAGTACAAGACCAACCACAGGTGTTGAGCACAACACCAGCCACAGGTGTTGAACACAAGACCAGCCACAGGTGTTGAGCACAAGACCAGGCACAGGTGTTGAACACAAGACCAGCCACAGGTGTTGAGCACAACACCAGCCACAGGTGTTGAACACAAGACCAACCACAGGTGTTGAACACAAGACCAGCCACAGGTGTTGAGCACAAGACCAACCACAGGTGTTGAGCACAACACCAACCACAGGTGTTGAACACAAGACCAGCCACAGGTTTTGAGCACAACACCAACCACAGGTGTTGAACACAAAACCAACCACAGGTGTTGAACACAAGACCAGCCACAGGTGTTGAACACAACACCAGCCACAGGTGTTGAACACAACACCAACCACAGGTGTTGAGCACAACACCAGCCACAGGTGTTGAACACAAGACCAACCACAGGTGTTGAACACAAGACCAGCCACAGGTGTTGAACACAAGACCAACCACAGGTGTTGAACACAAGACCAACCACAGGTGTTGAGCACAACACCAACCACAGGTGTTGAGCACAACACCAACCACAGGTGTTGAGCATAAGACCAACCACAGGTGTTGACCACAACACCAACCACAGGTGTTGACCACAACACCAACCACAGGTGTTGACCACAAGACCAACCACAGGTGTTGACCACAAGACCAACCACAGGTGTTGACCACAAGACCAACCACAGGTGTTGAACACAAGACCAACCACAGGTGTTGAGCACAAGACCAACCACAGGTGTTGACCACAAGACCAACCACAGGTGTTGAACACAACACCAACCACAGGTGTTGAGCACAAGACCAGCCACAGGTGTTGAACACAACACCAACCTGGCCAGCTGTGCCCAAAGTGACTCTACACAAGGAAGTCTGGCTGGTACACTCGGGGTCGCTCTCAACTCGCAATCGGGAATCCCGGGTTCGAATATAGAGCTAGAGGGAAGTGGTGTGGCAAATTTCCTTCCACCTAATGCCACTGTTCACCTAGCAGTAGCAATAGGTACCAGTTAGGAGTTAGGCAGCTGTTGTGGGTTGCATCCTGCCTGTGGAGGGTTAATAGTTCCATCCTCGGGGGGGGGGGGGTAATGGGGGCTTGATGTAAGCCTAACGTGTATAGTCACAGGCTACCTGTCCCTGGTAAAAGTAATTCAAATTATTGGTGTGTGTGTTAAGGGTCTGGTTCAGGGATGAGGTGTGGCCCAGGGGTGAGGTGTGGCCCAGGGGTGAGGTGTGGCCCAGGGGTGAGGTGTGGCCCAGGGGTGAGGTGTGGCCCAGGGGGTGAGGTGTGGCCCAGGGGTGAGGTGTGGCCCAGGGGTGAGGTGTGGCCCAGGGGTGAGGTGTGGCCCAGGGGTGAGGTGTGGCCCAGGGGGTGAGGTGTGGCCCAGGGGTGAGGTGTGGCCCAGGGGTGAGGTGTGGCCCGGGGTGAGGTGTGGCCCAGGGGTGAGGTGTGGCCCAGGGGTGAGGTGTGGCCCAGGGGTGAGGTGTGGCCCAGGGGGTGAGGTGTGGCCCAGGGGTGAGGTGTGGCCCAGGGGTGAGGTGTGGCCCAGGGGTGAGGTGTGGCCCAGGGGTAAGGTGTGGCCCAGGGGTGAGGTGTGACCCAGGGGTGAGGTGTGGTCCAGGGTGAGGTGTGGCCCAGGGGTGAGGTGTGGCCCAGGGGTGAGGTGTGGCCCAGGGGCGAGGTATGGCCCAGTTCCATCGTTAACTACTTCTGACACTGAAAAAGTTCCTTCTAACGTCTCTGTGGCTCATGTGGGTACTCAGTTTCCACCTGTGTCCCCTTGTTCGCGTCCCCTCAGTGTTGAATAGTTTGATCCTTGTTTACCCGGTCGTTCCTCTGAGGATTTTGTAGGTTGTGATCATTCTCCCCTTACCTTCTTCTTCCAGTGTCGTAAGGTGCATTTCCCGCAGCCTTTCCTCGTAACTCATGCCTCTTAGTTCTGGGACTAGTCTAGTGGCATACCTTTGGACTTTTTCCAGCTTCGACTTGTGCTTGACAAGGTACGGGCTCCATGCTGGGGCCGGGCCGCATACTCCAGGATTGGTCTTACATATGTGGTGTACAAGATTCTGAATGATTCCTTACACAGGTTCCTGAACGCTGTTCTGATGTTAGCCAGCCTCGCATATGCCGCAGACGTTATTCTTTTTATGTGGGCTTCAGGAGACAGGTTTGGTGTGATATCAACTCCTAGATCTTTCTCTCTGTTCGTTTCATTAAGTACTTCACCTCCTATTCTGTATCCTGTGTCTGGCCTCCTATTTCCACTGCCTAGTTTCATTACTTTTGCATTTACTCGGGTTGAACTTGCAACAGCCATTTGTTGGACCATTCACTCAGTCAGTCTGTCTAGGTCATCCTGTAGCCTCCTACTATCGTCCTCCGTTTCAATCCTCCTCATAATTTTTGCATCATCGGCAATCATTGAGAGAAACGATTCTATACCCTCTGGGAGATCATTTACATATATCAGAAACAGTATAGGTCCAAGGACTGACCCCTGCGGGACACCACTCGTAACGTCTCGCCAATCTGAGACCTCACCCCTCACACTGACTCGTTGTCTCCTGTTGCTTAGGTACTCCTGTATCCAACGGAGTACCTTCCCTTTCACTCCAGCCTGCATCTCCAGCTTTTTCACTAGCCTCTTGTGTGGCACTGTATCAAAGGCTTTCCCTTTCTGACAATCCAAAAATATGCAGTCTGCCCACCCTGCTCTCTCTTGCCTGATTTTGTTGCCTGGTCGTAGAATTCAAGTAACCCTGTGAGGCAGGACCTGTCGTCCCTGAATCCATGTTGATGCTGTGTTACAAAGTTCTTTCCTCCAGGTGCTCCACTAGCTTTCTTCGCACAATCTTCTCCATCAGCTTGCATGGTATGCAGGTTAGGGACACTGGCCTGTAGATCAGTGCCTCCTGTCTATCCCCCCTTTCTTGTATATCGGGACTACGTTAGCTGTTTTCCAAATTTCTGGCAGTTCCCCTGTTGCCAGTGATTTGCTATACACTATGGAGAGTGGGAGGCACAGTTCTTCTGCTCCTTCCTTTAGTATCCAAGGGGAGATTCCATCTGGGCCTATAGCCTTTGTCACATCCAACTCTAGTAAACACTTCAATACTTCCCCGCTGGTAATCTCAAACTCTTCCAGTGGTTCCTGGTGCTAGCTATTCCCTCTCTATCTCTGGGATTTCTCCTTGCTCTAAGTTGAAGACCTCTTGGAATTTCTTATTCAGACTCCTCACACACTTCCTTGTGTTTGTAGTGTTCCTTCTGCCCCTATCCTTAATTTCATAACCTGTTCCTTTACTGTTGTTTTTCTCCTGATGTGGCTATGCAGCAATTTAGGCTGAGTCTTTGCCTTGCTTGCGATGTCATTTTCGTATTGTCTTTCTGCCTCTCTTCTCATTCTGACATATTCATTCCTGGCATTCTGGTATCTTTCTCTGCTCTCCAGTGTCCTGTTATTCCTATAGTTTCTCCATGTCCTTTTACTTTGCTGCTTAGCTAGCCTACATCTCTGATTAAACCATGGGTTTCTCATCTTCATTTCACTGTTTTTCCTTTTGGGCTGGGACAAACTTGTTTGCTGCGTCCTTACATTTTTTCGTGATGTAGTCCATCATATCTTGGGCGACGTGTGTGTGTGTGTGTGTGTACTCACCTAATTGTACTCACCTAATTGTGCTTGCGGGGGTTGAGCTTTGTCTCTTTGGTC
>WNGS01005051.1:36721-43818 GCA_020271785.1 Procambarus virginalis | reverse complement strand
TCTTTAGATCGTGTTCTTTCTTTTCTTTCTTCACCTTGCTTTGTTGTGTCCCCCTTCAGTTAGGGATTGCTTTTGGAAGACCTTTTTTTATTGCCTTGGCCTCTGCAGGTCGGGTTGGGGAGCCTCATGTTCTCCTCCGATGCTGGGAGTTCTATTCCTCTGGGAGTTCTATTTTCTATTTCTATAAAGAGGTTATGTCGGCAACTGGCACGCATCTCACACCACACACGCCCTCCAAATTGCTGTGGCCCTCCGCCTTGCTGCCCCAATCCACACCAGATATAGGTGTATTTGCGGCGAGGTGGTGGCTGACAGGTACGGCCACCATGGCCTACTCTGCCAAAGCACAGGGATGGCACTCGAGGCACAGTGAAGTTAACGACTCATCAGTGGAGCCTCACCACAGCTGGATGCCAGCTGAAAGAGACCCCGCTACCTAATGCCCCGTAACTCTGATGCTCTTATTGGTCGCCCGGATGGTATCACAGTGAACCCCTGGAAGAATGGCAAGCAGTTAGTATGGGACTACATGTGCGCATCAACCCTGGCTAACACCTACATTGACCTCAGTGTTGCACAACCAGGTGCGCTGCCACCCACAGGGAAGCAGCCAAACCCGTAAGTACAGAGAACTGGATCAAGAAGACTAACATCTGAGTGATAGCATCAGGATTCACGGGCCTCATTGTGGTTGCTAGAACATAATGACTATTTATGACAAGCACTGTAAAAAATACAAATGGCAGTAGACTTAACATGGCATCTAATTTATAACACAAATAAAATTGAGAAAAAAACTTCATTATACTATATATATAATGATGGTAATAATACGACACATGGAGAAATACTGCAATGGTGGTGCACACACTGCAGAGTGCACTTATTATAAATTCTGCAGATATCTACCCCTACCTCTCATCCAGAGCACTATACAACTCTGGCTCTGACTGAAGGTCAGGAACAGATGAAACTGCATGTGACAACATCATCTTGAGAGATAACCTTGTTAACATCTAGCCAATGGACATGTGGTGAGTGCACAGTTGAAACAAGAGATCTAGATCTAAGATTTATAGGTGCTAGTATGGGTTGCTGTACATCAAGTGGTCTGTCAACCACAGAAGGTAGTGTCCCAATAGGAGAATCTGTCTGGGTAAGTTCATTGTCATCTTCCTCATCCGTCTCGTCAACAGTCATTTTAGCTAACTTCATGTGGTCTAAATGTTCATTTATATACTCTCCTCTTCCACAATTCTTAAGTCTGTACTTGTTACCTTTGATAAGCTTGATTACCTTAATGCACCCAAAATTTTTTAGTTAACTTGTACATAGGGCCAGACCTGTGTTGGTTAAGTATCATTACTACAGATCCATAGTTATCTTACTGGGTTCAGCTCTCGTCATTCTTCTTCTTTGCTCGAGTGAACTCGGCTGTTGCTTTGGACAGTTGTTCTCGTATTTTCTTGAATACTAGTTGCATTTGTCTACGCTTCACTTGAACAAAATCAGCTACGTTATATAAAGGAGTAGGAGGTACATTAGTCAATTCATTACGGAGGATCTTATCTGTAACATAAAAAATAGCGTGAGGTGTGTCACCTGTAGAAACATTAATTGAAGAATTTATGGCACACTGAATTAAGGGTATAAAATCATCCCAATTGTTGTTATCAAAATTCAACGTGATCTCAAGGCATCTAACACTTGTACGTTCTGCTAATCCGTACTTGCTGGGTGGTAAGGCATGACTAAATTTTTTAATGTTATATAAATCACACCAGCTAGTTAAAATACTATTACTAATTTCTGGACCATTATCTGAAAGGATTACTTTAGGCATACTATATCTATAAATTATTTGGTCATGGAATGCACTGGCTATAGTTTCTGCTGTTTTGTTCGGGATAGGAACTAGTTCGCAATACCGTGAAAAATTATCGACCATTACAAGCAAGTGTTTGTTCCATTTTTCTGTTTCCGCAAAATTTGTCAACAAATCCATCGATACTCGTTCCCAAGGAGCTTTAGTTGCTGGGGTACACCTGAATTGGATTAAGTCCTGACACATGTCCCTGTGCTGTAAGCAGTTAAATCTGTCAACATAATGAGCAATCTCCTTAGCCATTTTTGGCCAAAAATACTTCAATCAACCTTGTTGGAGTGTACGATCCTTCCCTGGATGTGCACTTGTGGGAGCATCATGGATAATTTTAACACAGTTGGTATCAAGACAGCTGGAACAACTAACTGACAACATTTCCTCCGGGGTGTCCTTAGCTTTACTACTCTACACAGTAAATTGTCTAACATCACTAACTCTTTCAATGGTACTGGATTTTATGAATCGGGCGAGTATCTTGCTTAGTCAAAATTTAATGATTGGTGCCCATATGGGGTCATGTTTCTGTTCCGTCTCGACTCGACTTAATTGCAGCTACGAGTCAAGAAAACGCATCGGCTACAACATTTGCTTTCCTGGAATATAACCAAATGTGAGATTGAACTCTTGAATTGTGAGCAAATATCTAGCAAACTTTACAACTGGATTCTTATTTTAACAAGGGAATTAATGGTTGGTGATCTGTAAGAACATGAACTGGGTAATTATAAATTGTATCCCTGAAATGTTAAGAGCCCAAACGACTGCCAGGGCTTCACATCTGTTGCACTATAATTTTTCTCTTCTTTAGATAATGTACGGCTGCATAAGCTATTGCGTGATCTCTGTGACCTCTGTTTGAAGTAATGCAGCACCTAAACCTATGTCACTAGCATCTGTAACCAACGTAAAAAGTTTAGAAAAAATCTGGGTACCTAAGGACAGGTGACGAGATCAAGGCTGCCTTAAGTTTTTTGAATGACTGATCCTGGCCTCTCCCAACAAAGGGGTCATCTTTTCTTTTCAACTTGTAAAGTGGAGCGGCTATAATAGAGAATCCAGCAATAAATGAACGATAAAATCCTACAAGACCTGTGAACTCTCTTACGGCTTCTGCGGTACGAGGCATTGGAAAATCACGGGCAGCAATAATTTTTTATTCACTCAATGTAATACCTGAAGGTGTAACTGTGTGACCTAGGAAATTAATCTTCTCCTTTAAAAATGAACACTTCGCAAGCTTTATTTTTAAATTGGCTTCTGCAAGCTGTGCAAGTACTTTCTCAAGGTTCTGGAAATGAGTCTGAACATCTTGCAACATGATTATGAGATCATCAAGGTAAACTAGATGAGTACTTCCTATCAATCTACGAAATAGATTACTCATGAGCCGTGAAAAGGTTATTGGACTACTCCGCAAACCAAACAGCATTCTTTTGAAATGAAAATGACCATTGGGATGTCAATTGTTTACTTTCCTCATCAAGGGAGGATTTGCCAGAATCCCTGCAACAAATCTAACATTGAGAATACTTTGTTTCGACCTATACTTTGCAACAAATCATTTAGGACTGGAAGTGGGAAACGATCAGGTATAGTTACTCTGTTAAGCTTCCAATAATCGATTACAGGTCTCCAAGTCTCATCTCGCTTTGGTACAAGAATCAATGGAGCGTTCCATGGCGAATTATTCGATTCAATTACATCACTCTGTAACATTTCCTCTATGAGTCTATCGACTTCTGCTCTCGGAGAATGGGGAAGACAGTAAGCTAGTACATAAATAAGCATAGTTCTTTGTTCAAGGTGAATTTTATGCGTAATGAGAGGAGTGATACCTTGAGGATACCTTACCTTACCTTGAGGTGCTTCCGGGGCTTAGCGTCCCCGCGGCCCGGTCATCGACCAGGCCTCCTGGTTGCTGGACTGATCAACCTGGCTGTTGGATGCAGCTGCTTGCAGCCTGACTTATGAGTCACAGCCTGGTTGATCAGGTATCCTTTGGAGGTGCTTATCCAGTTCTCTCTTGAACACTGTGAGGGGTTTGCCAGTTATGCCCCTTATGTGTAGCGGGAGCGTGTTGAACAGTCTCGGGCCCCTGATGTTGATAGAGTTCTCTCTCAGAGTACCAGTTGCACCTCTGCTTTTCAACGGGGTATTCTGCACATCCTGCCATGTCTTCTGGTCTCATGTGATGTTATTTCTGGGTGCAGGTTTGGGAACAGCCCCTCTAATATTTTCCATGTGTAAATTATTATGTATCTCTCCCGCCTGCGCTCAAGGGAATACAGATTTAGGCTCTTTAGTCGGTCCCTACCTAACTTTTCTCCTGGTAGAACAACAACGGCTCTATTCCTGTTCAGAATTTCCAAAAGGTGAGCCACAGAGTCAGGAAAATCAGTAGGACTGAGGTGTTGCACTTGCACCTCTGGCTGAGATCCCTGTTCTCCTGGCGTGAGAGTACAAACAGTATGAGCCATGGAGACATCATCCACGACTCGCACCGGTAATGAGTAATGGGCAAAATCTACAACATGGGTGCCAGCCTGGAGATGGATGTCGGCATTACTAGTGTTTGCAATATACAATGTAACAGTACCATCCTGCACTGTGTACCAGGAAGGTTCAACAAACGTACCATTCACTTTGCACGTTTCACTTTCTGCAATCACATCCGATAACTCAGGCACTCCCTGAACCTTAACTCTTATTCTGGTGAGAGAATGAGAGTGCAGCACAGTGTCAGTAGCCGTAGAACCACTGACTTCAGAGATGGAAGCTGCCGGGCGAGCGAGACAACGAGAATCTGTTAGGGCATCCCCTTCCAGAAAGTCCTGATACTCACTCTCCTTAACAACTGCACAACTACGATGCTTCAATCGAGTGCCTGTTTTCTCGGGTATGCTACCACGGCAAGGATCTGACAAACCTGAACTCAAATGCCTGAACTCAAAAGCTTCATTGAAGGTTGTAACAGAACCCATGAGCACCACACCAGAAATAAATACAGTTTTGATATTCCAAGAGTACGGCTTAATCAAACTAGAAATGCTCTACAAATCAAGGGACCCAGAATGTGGAATGACCTCCCCAACCATGTTAAAGACTGTACCTCTCTCAACCAGTTTAGATTAAAACTAAACACTACCTAATAAATTCCCTGTAACCTACCTTACCCCTATATTGTCAACCCATGTCTGTTATTTTTTTTTTTTAATCAATGCTGTTTGTCAACCTTTTGTATTTGTGCTGCTTTTTCAGTCATGTTCCCCCTGTTTTTATCTTTATTTGTATTTGTTCTCAACACATTTTATTCTTTATGCTCAATTAGTATTAAGTTCTAGATATTAATGTTCTTCCTGCCCGAAACGCATTGCGTAATAGTGGCTTTAGGCATTGTATGTACTAGCTCTATCTATAATTCGATCCATTAATGTAACATCACTTGTATGTATATACCTTACCTGAATAAACATAAACATATTTAACCTACGCTAGCAAGGAGGGTGTCGACAAAATTAACGTAGTCCGATTGAAGGTTGAACTCATGGCCCTGTCGATACATGCTACACAAGGGTATGACAGGGTCTTTGATACTAATATTCCAACAATGGGGGAAACAATGCAATATTTTCATCAATCATGGTGTATAGAAAATGGATATTGTCAGCAACTAAACATGTTATAGACAATGTGACGTCATCTAACTTGAGTGGGAGGTCAATTTCACCCTGAACTTTTACTTTATTTCCTGAAACACCACTTAGAAAATGGAAGGGGACTTTCTTATTGTAGTAGGGTGCTTACCTGCAGTATCTCTAAGAGCTGAGGTCTTGACAATATTAATTTTTGCACCTGAGTCAAGAAAATTTTTTAAAACTCTATCATGTGCAATCGCTGAGACAAGGGGATCATCACTTGAGACTGGACAAGTTACTACTTGTGACTTATGTTGTCTGGGATATCTGCGTCTCGTCTGGGTCAAATTCACTGTGGTTCCGTCAACATCTACAACTGGGCTAGAGTCAGTGTCCTCCTCTGTCAAGTGTCCAAATCTATTTTGGGTAGCTACTGAATACACAGGGAGGGCACTAGGACTGGCTAACCTGAATTGGTTAGCGGATGGCTTTGGGGGTTTCCCGATGACATGGAGTGAACATTCTGAGTTCCAGCATTCTGTGACCGAGTATTATAATTCGAAGTTGCATTAGAGCTGGTCTGGGAGTTGTAATTACGCGAGTTCTGATAATGTCTTGGATGCTGTGCACCTCGCCAAGACTGACCGTGGGAGTTACGAGGTGGGGATGTCCTTTGCCTAGCACTACAATCCGCAGTGTGGTGACCAACTTGTTTATGGTACTTGCAATATGGGAGCCTAGAATGATTAGATTGACGAGGAGACCGAGAGAATTGTCTAGGGGGGGTGATGATCTAGGAGTGGACCAACAGTCCTTTGCGAGGTGGTTACTCTTTCCACAATGCCAACATGAGGGAGTGGATGGTTGTGAACTATGGCGTCTCGGCAACTTACGAGGAGGCAAATTTGACTGGGGGGTTACGACCATGGGTACGGTTCTGCGACCAAGAGTTTTGAGAGTTTGTGGGAGGATGCTGAGAGCTTGTTACTACATTCACAGTATCAGAGGGTGGCAACAGTTGAGCACTTCGGGGAGCTAGTTTATCGGCGGCATCGTTAATAGCCTCAAACACTTCACCAATTTCATGTTTAACTGCAAAATTTTGTATCAAACTTGGCTAAGGTAAGGAAATGGCAGAATTAAAATTATTAAATTGTACTGGGCAACAAATAATGAAAAAAAAACAAGCAAAATTGGGAATTAAAAATAATTAAAATTATTAAATTGTACTAGGTAACAAATAATTAAAAACAAGCAAAATTGTGAATTAATTTAGCAATCTGGTATGAATATGGCTGGAATTAGAAGCATGTAAATTAATTAAATCAGGCTAAGAACAACAATTTAGAATAAAAACTGGAAAGTGCAATTGCAAAATTTCATTAAATGATTCAACACAACAAGTGGCAATGCAAGAAAAATGGGTTTAGCAAAAATAAACTGGACACAGGCACATGTGCAACATGCTATGGTCAAATTTTAAAATAAAATGCTGAAAGGATAAATTTCAAAGTTAGGTCTGGAGAAATATAAAAAAAAAATCTATGTTCTATTGTCTGTGGAAATCACAAAAACAA
>WNGS01005051.1:24221-31721 GCA_020271785.1 Procambarus virginalis | reverse complement strand
CCCATACTCCCAGGAGCAACGCAACTGGTATGTACAAGACGCCTTAAACCACTTGACCATCACGACCGGACATAATGAGGCCATTCAGGCTTGTTCGCATATATATATATATATATATATATATATATATATATATGGAGCGGAGTCTTGAAGTGGGTAGAATATAGTTGTACGTTAATTGGCTGTTGATTGCCGGTTTGTTGATTGTTGATTGTTGTTGATTGCCCAGCAATCAACAGCCAATTAACGTACAACTATATTCTCCCCACTTCAAGACTCCGCTCCAATATAAAAACATCAAGAAATATGGGCCAATAGGCCTTCTGCAGTTCTATTGGGACCCTACTTCAACTTCTACAAATCTATACCCCGTTTTCCATGTTCTGTGTTTCACCCCACTAATGTATTACATCACCTCACCCAAATGCAGGTATAAGAGCCAATGTTTGTTTCATAAAGCATAAGTTGTGTAGATAAACTAAAAGTCTTTGAAAATGTAATAAGTTTTACGAAACGCGCTCAAGTGTCGCGTCAGACTAGAAATAAAGAATGAATTTTGGAGAATTGATTTTTAATTTACCGTCATCAGTAAAAAGAAACATAAGGAAAATTGAGAAAATTCGTGTTAGAATTATTAATCTTACCTTTTTCGGTCATATTTAATAACGAATGTCTACAGGAAAGTTTAAAAGTTTGAGTTTAAAAGACAAGTGAAACACTAAATGGCTTCAAAATAAATGAGGTAGTCCAAAAATGTAGTCATACCTTGCCAAGTCACTATAGAACATAAGCAAAGGTACCCACTGAAATTGAATATGGTATTTACAGAATTAGCGAACTTCGTGCTCAAAAGAAAGAAAGCTAATTCCCTACCTTGAGTAAATACCATCAATTCTGACCAACGAGTAGGGGTGCGAGTGTCAACTGGTGGCGAGAACTATCGGCAAGGTCCCAACTCGCCAATAATAGTTCGTGCTAGAGGATCTTTGGCCCTCTTTTTCCTCCTAGAGTCGGACTGCAGAAATTAGGTGCTATTGACCTGGAGACAGACCACATTACCAGGGTACCTATGTGATACTCTGTCAAAAATGTGAGAAATATCTGAGGGACAAAAGATGTTAAACACGGGTAATAACACGGAAGGGGGAGACGACCAATTAAGAGTATGACTGAGGCCTACAGTCACCACGTAATCCAAAGTTGTCTCACACTCACCATATGCTACTCCCGTAATGCACAATAAACACAGCACCATAGGAATAAATAAAATGATTAATGTAAATATTGAAAGCAAGGGAATGAAAGCCAAGTACGCTTACCACAATTACCAATACCTGAGTGCAGCTCCTAGGACAGGCCCCCAATTATATGTGACGGTAAAGTAGTGGAGTATGGTGGTCGGCAGTCTTCCACTGGCAGATGTTAAGGCCGGGCCACATATAAATATTACAAAGAAAAAAAAAGAAAAAAAAGAATGACTGCGTGTTTGATAATCTGTGGTAAGGTAAGGGAAGAGACATAAAACACAATAATAAACAATGCTCTTTAACAACACTAAGAAACAAATTGAAATAAAGGCAAAAATCTTGGCTTAATGGTGCAGAACAACAAGTGGAAAAATAACTGAACATAAAACTGGATTACGTTAAAGGGAGGAGAAGTGACATACAATAACAAGCAAAATAATATTAGTGCAGGGAATATATGCGCTAGCTATAAACCTCTATTTGATCACACGAGGTGAGTCAACTTAGGTGTTCATAGCATGAGAGCACTAGATATTCTGGTGAGAGAATGGCTGGACGGTCCTGACAATGGCTTGCGAGGAATGTGATTGGCGTGGAGCTGGAGTGGTGTGTTGTTGAACGGCCAATGAGAACGCAGGGCGTCCAGTAACAAGTAGTTTGTCTGGGACTGTAGCCGTCGGCGCGACCAGGTGTGCAGAAGTGGGGGGAAGGAGGGAGTTGCAGGTGCGTGTGGCTGTCTTGATATATACGTTAAGCCACTATAAAACGTATCTTGCATATTGTTGAGAACGGGACGATGGGAAGATATAGCAGGCTAAATCTCTGGGAAGAGATTATCGTCACAACATACAAATACTTAACATTCCCTGTCACTTTCCCTTGCCATTACTCTAAGCCTGTTGATGGTCCGCTTCTTGATCCCGTACAGATGACTTCCTCAATGACAGTGTCTCAATAATGTAACACCTACTGACCGGGGAGTACAAGTAACGGACACGGCGGAGGCAGTTATGGCTAACTATATACACGGGCAGAGGCAGTTATGGCTAACTATAAACACGGGCAGAGGCAGTTATGGCTAACTATATACACGGGCAGAGGCAGTTATGGCTAACTATATACATGGGCAGAGGCAGTTATGGCTAACTATATACATGGGCAGAGGCAGTTATGGCTAACTATATACATGGGCGGAGGCAGTTATGGCTAACTATATACACGGGCAGAGGCAGTTATGGCTAACTATATACACGGGCAGAGGCAGTTATGGCTAACTATATACACGGGCAGAGGCAGTTATGGCTAACTATAAACACGGGCAGAGGCAGTTATGGCTAACTATATACATGGGCAGAGGCAGTATGGCTAACTATATACATGGGCAGAAACAGAGCTAATTATATACACAGGGAGAGTATATTGAGGTAACAATATACACAGGGNACTGTTTTCTCAGCCCCTCGAATATTTCTGGAGAGGTGAGAAACCGCGTTTTATAATTGAACATATTTCTGCTAAGATAATTTGAGGCAGTTTCCTCTGCAAAAGTAACTTGATTGACCATTCTGAAGCTGGTACATCAACTTTAGTACCTAAGGCCTTCACTAGAGACTCTGCTTCTAGCCTGAAGCTTTGAAGTGAGTCTGGTCTGTTACTTGGTGCATTCAGATCTAGCAATTGGTAATAAAGGTTAGCTATACTTAACTCCTGGTTGCAATAATTCAACTTCAGCAGTTTTATAGCTTCCACATAATTACTCTCAGTGAGAGCTAAGTTATTTATAACCTTTTTAGCTTCCCCTTTGAGAAGACTAATCAGGTATGAAAATTTAGAAATTGGGTCAAGATAAGACCTGTTATGGATATGAACTTCAAATGAAGTCCAAAATGTGTCCCAATTTTCTTCATCCAGCCCTGCAAATGTAGGTAAGTCTAAAGTAGGTAGACGAACCTCAGGTAATTGATTACTGGATTGAGACATAGTAGAATTTGTATTGGATTGATGGTTTACTATACTGGATAGTACATCAAATTTATCTTGAGTCTCATCTTCGTGTTGTGAAATATTTGCCACAATTTGATCTAATTCCTCTAGATCAGTTTCAATAGCATTCAGTGAGTTAAGATAAGACTGACTTGCAGATTTAACTTGATCAAACTTAAGATTAGCTACTCTCACTGATGATTCTAGTAGATAGTAATCAATGGGAGTTGCCTTGGACAAGTCATCAGATTTATTAATTAGTCTAGTTAAATGGCCTTTGAGGCCAATATAGGTTCTCCTTAATTGCTCAGGAGTAGCCATGTTAGCTTTAAGTCCAAATTTCATAGGACTTGATTGAATATTACTAATGAAGCTGGGATACTTGTTCATTAGTTGATAATTAATATTGAGTATAGCCTGAGTTCTGGCTAAATTAAACCCTACCTCACTTTGAGGTTAAACGTCCGTACCTAACAATATGTAGCTAAAGATTTTGAGTGGTGTCTGCATGTCACCATTAACTTTCGTCCGGCTAGCCCATCATTATCACCATTAGATGTAATGGTGATCATACAGCAACACTCAAAACCACACACAAAAATAATGAATACACAAATAATTGATATGGGTACACTCTAATCAGAGTTACTGTAATGTTGAATCCCACCCTTGGTAGGGTCAGCACAAAAATGTATAATGTATGTACTACTCATTAGTACAGGAATAATTGTAAGAATTTCTTGGATTGTATCCAGTTCTAAGAGACCAAAATGTTGTTTTGGTTTCTGAGAACGGATACAGTTTAATGGTAATTGGTATGTATCCAGTTCAATAAGACCAAAATGTTGTTTCAGTCTGAGAACTGATATAGATTAATATTAAATGATTAGTATCCGGTTCGAAAAGGACCAAAATGTTGTTTTGGTGCTTGAGAACCGATATAGTTAAATATTAATTGGTATCCGGTTCGAAGGACCAAAATGTTGTGTATCTGGGGCTTGAACTCAGAAATTAAATTATTTAATTATTGTATTGAAATAACTCGAAGGACCACCCACTTTTGAGAAAAGAGGGAAAACAAATAAAAGTGATCATTTGAATGACACTAGTGAACCAGTGTCTATGGAAACTCATTTAATAAATAATCACTTGAAATAAATGAAGACTGTAATTATTAATTAAAGCCAAAGCCTCAAATATCAACATTGGGGGGTTATTTCTAGAAGTTCATATATATCTAGGAACCAGTGTGGTTCGTCACTAGTTCATTGTTGGGTTAATAATATGGTAAATCTAACTACAATATATTCAAATATATGGTAATCAAATTATAATTATAATCATCATTAATCACTGAGCATAAATATTGAGCACAGTTAAAGAATAAACATTTATTACCAAATCTAGCAATAAACATTCTATGGAAATTGCTATATGAATTATAGAAGTGATAATCAAATTGAATAAATTTATAAGAAAAATGTGTCTTAGCTGTAAGACGATTTCTAACGCCAGTTCATCATTCGTCCTCGTGGTCACGGAATCCCCATAGAGAAATAACTCGAGGTAAATAACACGATTGATGAGAATCTTGCTGGCACCTCAAATACACGCTGTAATACAAGAAATATAAAGTAGCAATTGACTAGGCTACAAATTATGTTCAGATATTCATGAAACTGAGATGGGTGATAAACTTACTAACATGTTATTTTTGATGTTCATTCTTCATGACGACAAACTACTCACAAAGGTACTATCTACTTTGATGCATCAAACAGAGTAATACTTATGAGCGTAACCGAGTACTAAGGTCTGCCGAAATTCGCGTCTGCCGGACTCAATGTTCACTGCTGTGCACACTTAATTACGAGTCCTGGTACTAATTGTAGACGCGTTATTAACTGATGAGGCACAAGAGAACACATAGGCAAGTAAATTTCACTTATTAACTGGGTATCAACGTAATTCTTGTCGATAAGAATTCCCAGCAAATGCCATGTGCTTCTCCCACGCTGCCTCGTGAGCAAGCCTTGTTGATGTAATGGCGTCTCCGCCCTCCCTCTCCCCGCTCTCGCATTCACCACGGAAATTATTAAACACGAATTATTCTTTTCCGCGCAATTATGGGTGAAATGCGATAATATGAACTGGGTTGGAATTATAGGGATTTAATAATTATAATATTCTCGATAAATGATCTCTAGCGAGAAATGGAGATGTTATTTATACTTCTCCAGAGCATTCGATCGTAACAGAATAAAAACTGTTACTAAATAATTTCAATTAATAACTCTTGATTTTACAAGATCAGGAGTAATATTATCAGCAATATGCTCAGATTAAATTATATTAACACTACTGTTAGTGGTGTTAAGAACTACTGCAATTAGTAAGGTAATGGTAATTTATCATAATATAATAATGGATGAAAAGTGTTGGAAATTTCCAACACGTTAGGTCGTTAGGTATATATATATATATATATATATATATTATATTATATATATATATATATAATATATATATATATGTATACTATATATATATATTTATATATATATATATATATATATAAATCCAGAGAGGAAATGTGGCATCCAGAGAGGAAATGCTCACTGCATCCATGGTTCCTGCCCGCCATCTGAGGAGCTGGAGGAGCTTTTCAACTTGTGACAAGCAGCCTTGTACCCTGCATGTAATCAGTATTGTAACTTTTTTGTGTAATGACATTTTCAAATAAAGTTAGATAAGTATACACACATACCAAAAGAATAGGGGTGGTAGAGAAGAAAATATCAAAGTGTTCAGTGAGGATCCACAAGTTCTTCTCTGAGTACTCTTTATTTTCTTCTCCGAGGCTATGGGTCCCTACACTTGCACCAGAGGTGGTACCCCTTCTATATATATATATATATATATATATATATATATATATATATATATATATATATTATATATATATATATAATATATATATATATATATATTATATATATATGTATATATATATATATATATATATATATATATGTTATATATATATATATATATATAATATATATATATATATATATATATTATATATATATATATATTATATATATATATATATATGGTATATTTTGGTAGCAGTCTTTCCTATAGACTGATATATATAATATATATATATATATATATATATATATATATATATATATAATATATATATATATATGTCTCATTGAATATGACCGCATATTCAGTATTTACTATCTTCTGATTTAGGGCTTCTATCCCTCAACTATTTTCTTAGCATCAGGGCTTAGCTGAATAGGAGTTCTCCAAAACTCATTTTCGTAATTTCTGGGTGAAGAAAAGATGTGGATTACTATAGAATGTATTACACTTATTTAACAATTTGCACAACGTTTCGAACCTCCATGGTTCATTCTCAAGTGAGGAAAGTTACAATGTGGTTTGATTATATACCCGCACTGGGTCAGGTGATAAGACAATAATGTGAAAACATAGGGGATAAATGGGGTGAAACATATGAACATAGGAATAGAGGTAACCGCAGAAGGCCTATTGGCCCATACGATATAGGAGAACTCTATATAGGAGAACTCTGAAATAGGAGAACTCCTATTTCAGCTAAGCCCTGATGCTAAGAAAATAGTTAGAGGGATAGAAGCCCTAAATCAGAAGATAGTAAATACTGAATATGCGGTCATATTCAATGAGACATGTTTAAAAGAAACCTGCTGCCAGTATACACCAATATATATATATATATATATATATATATATATTATATATATATATATATATATATATATAATATATATATATATATATTATTGTTTACTACTTTACTTTTTTACCATAGGTACATTTTTTGAAAAACTGAACCCAGGTTATCCTTGATCTTTTTAATACTCCAACAGCTGTTGGCATCATGTTATGCTGCTATCGAGGTCCGCCCCAAGAATTTGTCGTGGATCATCCTTTCTGCTTCTTCATCAGAGACCGTCACTCTGGCCTAGTGCTCTTTGCTGGTAGATTCCTCAAGTAAAGACAAGAACTGGAGATCGGTATGTTACAACTTTTGTGAGACTTTAAGCGTTTCTTCTTGTAGGTCATTGTTTTAATCCTTTAGTATATATCGATAAGCATCTGAGTAAGGACTAAGGGCATCAGATATAGAAATGAAAAGTATTAATTTTAATTTAAGAAGACGTTAGATCTTAGACCTCTGGTTGACTATAGAGTCAACTATAGAGCGACT
>WNGS01005048.1:0-11480 GCA_020271785.1 Procambarus virginalis | reverse complement strand
TGTCCGTGCGTCTGTGTCTGGGGCTTGTCCGTGCGTCTGTGTCTGGGCTTGTCCGTGCGTCTGTGTCTGGGGCTTGTCCGTGCGTCTGTGTCTGGGGCTTGTCCGTGCGTCTGTGTCTGGGCTTGTCCGTGCGTCTGTGTCTGGGGCTTGTCCGTGCGTCTGTGTCTGGGGCTCGTCCGTGCGTCTGTGTCTGGGCTTGTCCGTGCGTCTGTGTCTGGGGCTTGTCCGTGCGTCTGTGTCTGGCTTGTCCGTGCGTCTGTGTCTGGGGCTTGTCCGTGCGTCTGTGTCTGGGGCTTGTCCGTGCGTCTGTGTCTGGGCTTGTCCGTGCGTCTGTGTCTGGGGCTTGTCCGTGCGTCTGTGTCTGGGGCTTGTCCGTGCGTCTGTGTCTGGGCTTGTCCGTGCGTCTGTGTCTGGGGCTCGTCCGTGCGTCTGTGTCTGGGCTTGTCCGTGCGTCTGTGTCTGGGGCTTGTCCGTGCGTCTGTGTCTGGGCTTGTCCGTGATTCTGTGTCTCGGCTTGTCCGTGCGTCTGTGTCTGGGGCTTGTCCGTGCGTCTGTGTCTGGGGCTTGTCCGTGCGTCTGTGTCTGGGGCTTGTCCGTGCGTCTGTGTCTGGGGCTTGTCCGTGCGTCTGTGTCTGGGGCTTGTCCGTGCGTCTGTGTCTGGGCTTGTCCGTGTGTCTGTATCTGGGGGTTTGTACGTGTGTCTGTGTCTGGGGCTTGTCCGTGCGTCTGTGTCTGGGGCTTGTCCGTGCGTCTGTGTCTGGGGCTTGTCCGTGCGTCTGTGTCCGTGCGTCTGTGTCTGGGGCTTGTCCGTGCGTCTGTGTCTGGGGCTTGTCCGTGCGTCTGTGTCTGGGGCTTGTCCGTACGTCTGTGTCCGTGCGTCTGTGTGTCTGTGTCCGTGCATCTGTGTCCGAGCGTCTGTGTCTGGGCTTGTCCGTGCGTCTGTGTCTGGGCTTGTCCGTGCGTCTGTGTCTGGGCTTGTCCGTGCGTCTGTGTCCGTGCGTCTGTGTGTCTGTGTCCGTGCGTCTGTGTCTGGGCTTGTCCGTACGTCTGTGTGTGTGGCTTGTCTGTGCGTCTGTCCGTGGTATCGCTGGGTAGTGGATATATGCGCCTGTTCGTTAATCAGTTAGTAGCTGTGCAGGTTCGTGCGACAGAAAAACTCCGCTAGAGTACCTGACTTGCGTGAAGCAAAATGTGACGCAACTAAGAGTTGTTTACCGGGCAAGACTGTGCTAACCTCACTATGGTATGGGTACCCGCCCACAGGATGGGTATGGGGGCCACTACCACCTACAGGATGGGTATGGGGTCCACTACCACTCACAGGATGGGTATGGGGTCCACTACCACCTACAGGATGGGTATGGGTTCCACTACCACCCACAGGATGGGTATGGGGCCCACTACCACCCACAGGGTGGGTATGTGGTCCACTACCACCCACAGAATGGATATGGGGTCCACTACCACCCACAGGATGGGTATGGGGCCCACTACTACACACATGATTGGTATGGGGTCCACTACCACCCACAGAATGGATATGGTGTCCACTACCACCCACAGGATGGGTGTGGGGCCCACTACCACCCACAGGATGGGTATGGGGTCCACTACCACCCACAGAATGGGTATGGGGTCCACTACCACCCACAGCATGGGTGTGGGGTTCACTACCACCTACAGGATGGGTATGGGGCCCACTACCACCCACAGGATGGGTATGGGGTCCACTACCACCAACAGGATGGGTATGGGATTCCACTACAACCCACAGGATGGGTATGGGGTTCACTACCACCTACAGGATGGGTATGGGGCCCACTACCACCCACAGGATGGGTATGGGGTTCACTACCGCCCACAGGATGGGTATGGGGTCCACTACCGCCCACAGGATGGGTATGGGGTCCAACGCTCACAGGATGGGTATGGGGTTCACTACCACCCACAGGATGGGTATGGAGTCCACTACCATCTACAGGATGGGTATGGGGTCCCCTACCGCCCACAGGATGGGTATGGGATGTACTGCCACCCACCTGATGGACATGGGGTCCACTACCATCCTCCACGTAACCACTGAAGGTGATTAAGGTACTTTTACAAGCTCAGGTTATATAGTTACATCACATACATTCATACATTGTATAACTGATACATTACATGGTCAGTCTGTCTTGGGTTCAAGTCCAATATATCATCAAGTGTTCCAGTACTCATATAATAGTTACACAGTTCAGCATACCTTAGCCCAGGAGGGCTAAAGTCAGTCAATATGGGACATTCTACAATATAATGTTCAAGAGAGTGCATGTTTTCTCTTTCACAAAGTTGACACATTGTGTACTCGACATTTGGGTTTTGAGAAAGCTGCCAGATACGTCTATATCCCAGGCGTATTCTGGCCACTATAACATCACATTGCCGGGTTCTTGTTCTATTAGTCCCATATGTGAATGTCTCCTCACGATATCTATCATAATATTTAATGCTACAACTTTCAGGTCTTTGTGAATTTGTTAGGTCGGTGAGATCTTCATTAGATATTTGTTTAAATATTCTCTTTGTCACTGCTAATGAAACACCCATATCAATTTCTACCACTGGTTTTCTATCACTGACTATTTTATGGGTGTTACTTCTATGTGCGTTCAATGAAATGAGTGAACTCTACGAGTCACAGTATATAAGTCATGTCATGTCAAAAGCCTTTGACTTTTAAAAATTCAGTGGCAAGGTATATGCCTGCAAGTTCGGTTTGAGTTGTACTTGCCCAGTCATTGACGCGCTTCATTGCTATATGTACGAGAGAAGATTGTTCAAATATATTACATGCACATCCGGTACATCGTCCACCTTCTTCTACAGTACCGTTGGTATAGCACTGATACACATCGTTACCCATACTCTGAGTACTTTCAGTGATGCTTTTCAGTGTTAACTGTTTTAATAATGTAGAGTGCACACTATCTTTCTTGGGCGCATTTACAAAATCAACTGATAGATCCCAGTTATCCCATGGTGTAATTGGTTGATTAATCATTAATTGAGGTGGTACATATTTAATATTTTGATGGAGTTGGCTACCTTGTAGAACCAAAATGGATTTATGTATATATATAACTGAAAACTCACACCCCAGAAGTGACTCGAACCCATACTGCCAGGAGCACTCTGCTGGCGTACAGGATCCCTTAACCACTCGACCAACACGACCGGACAAAAGATGATGGTAGCCGAGGCTATTTCCATCCCCCCGCCGGCACTCGGTTGGTAATCTTGGGAATGTATTTTATCAAATCACCTCATTCTTTGGGACACACGCGAGGAACACGAATGCGAACAAGCCCGAATGGTCCCCAGGACTATATGCAACTGAAAACTCACACCCCAGAAGTGACTCGAAACCCATACTGCCAGGAGCACTCTGCTGGCGTACAGGATCCCTTAACCACTCGACCAACACGACCAGACAAAAGAGGATGGTAGCCGAGGCTACCATCCTCACGTTTTCCTCACGTGTGCCCCAAAGAATGAGGTGATTTGATAAAATACCATGCCCAAAATTACCAACCGAGTGCCGGCGGGGGGATGGAAATAGCCTCGGCTACCATCCTCTTTTGTCCGGTCGTGTTGGTCGAGTGGTTAAGGGATCCTGTACGCCAGCAGAGTGCTCTTGGCAGAATGGGTTCGAGTCACTTCTGGGGTGTGAGTTTTCAGTTGCATATAGTCCTGGGGACCATTCAAGATTGTTTGCATATGTATATATGTATATGTGTTTGTATGTATATGTATGTGTATAAAGTATATGTGGAAGCTGATCAGAATTACATTTCACCTTTGTAAATGCACATTAATGACACTATGTAAAAGACACATCGACCACTTTATGTAGGGAAGGGAAGGGAACTATCAGGAGAAGCGCCAAGCCATTACGACTATATAGCACTGGGAAGGAAGTCAGGATAAGGATTTGGGATGGGACGAGATAAAGAATGGTGCCCAGCACTTGGATCGTCGGGGATTGAACGCCGACCTGCTTAATGCAAGACCGTCTCCTACCGTCCAACGCAAGTGGTTGGACGCCACTTTATGTAGGGCAGAAGTAACTCTGTGTATCTATGTATTTATGTCTGTAGGTTAGATTAGCATTTTAAAAGTACTACAATCGCCTTCTGTGGTTGATTGTTCAATAAATCTCTTAACTATATGTTTAACACATCTCTAACCTGTCCATGGAGGACAGAAAAAAATGTATATATGCTGGTTAGCATTGTAAATGTTTGGCCACCTCTGTGGTAGAAAAATAATAATAATATATAATAAAAACGCCTTACTCCGTAACACAAATACAAATGGCTTATCCTAAGGACCAAAAACCTAACCTAACCCAGGCCTATTCATACACAAAACTATAAAATATGTACAATTATTCAATTCGATATAATATAGTTTTTGTAAACACAATTCATTAAATTCACAAATGATCAAATAAATCAGCCAATCTTGGACAAGCATTGGCTGAGAATTAATCGGTGACCCCAGCTTAGACGACCATAGCTTGAGGATGGGTTGGGGACGACCCCAGCTAAGACAGGCAAAGCTGAAGATGGATTGGGGACGACCCCAGCAAAGACAGGCAAAGCTTGAAGATGGGTTGGGGACGACCCCAGCAAAGACAGGGCAAAGCTTGAAGATGGGTTGGGGACGACCCCAGCTAAGACAGGCAAAGCTTGAAGATGGGTTGGGGACGACCCCAGCTAAGACGACCACAGCTTGAGGATGGGTTGAGGGACGACCCCAGCTAAGACGACCACAGCTTGAGGATGGGTTGAGGGACGACCCCAGCTAAGACGACCACATCCTGAGCACAGATTGCATAAAACGAATCACAGATAAAGCTTTACAATCATAAACAAAGAGATGAGCCAAGGTTTGTGAGGACGCTACAAGTCTGCCTTCGACTTCGCAAGCGACACTTTATCTGTTCTTATAACGCATCTTGACCCAGCTTAACAAGCATCAGGGCAAACAAGAATCTTTCCAAGTGGCAGAAGGAGGGGGGGGGGTAAACGTCTTCCACGATCATATCCAAGTGGCAGGGGGGGGGGGGGTGGAAACTTATGTTCCGATGTTGACCAGACCCACACACTAGAAGGTGAAGGGACGACGACGTTTCGGTCCGTTCTGGACCATTCTCAAGTCGATTGTGTTCCGATCACTGGCAAGTCGCAAGACTGATCGAGACGTTGTGCTCATCTATAAACTGCAGTTCCTCACCCCCAACAGCTTTATTTACACGATAGTAAATACTCTTCCTCTCTCATTATCTCTCCTTAAAACAAACCTGTCTTAAAAAACAAATTAGAAAACACAGTCACTTGCCGTGACCAGGATTCGAACCTGGGTTATTGCGGCCACAACGCAATGTACTAACCACTATACGATCACGGCCGCGGACGACTGCTTATGAGGGAGTCGAAATTAAAGATATTTATTTAAATGATGAGTTCAGTCCACCCAAAGTTGCCTGTATGCAATTACAAAGAAGTCACTTTTTTTGAGATATATACAAGAGTCGTTACATTCCTGTACAGCCACTAGTACGCGTAGCGTTTCGGGCAGGTCCCTGGAATACGATCCCCGCCGCGAAGAATCGTTGTTACAACCAAGTACACATTTTATTGTTGCATTAATCAGACGCTACAGTTAAGGATTGCGCCCAGTAAATCCTCCACGGCCAGGATACGAACCCAGGACAAGGCGATCGCGGAACGCCAGGCGAGTGTCTCACCACTACACCACGGAGACTAGTGCTTGGCAATAGACAGGTACTGCGAGAGGCAGTGTTTCCCTGGTGTGTCCCAGCCACTGTGGTGTCCCGGCCACAGTGGCGTCCCAGCCACAGTGGGTGTCCCAGCCACAGTGGCGTCCCAGCCACAGTGGCGTCCCAGCCACAGTGGTGTCCCAGCCACAGTGGCGTCCCAGCCACAGTGGTGTCCCAGCCACAGTGGTGTCCCAGCCACAGTGGTGTCCCAGCCACAGTGGTGTCCCAGCCACAGTGGTGTCCCAGCCACAGTGGCGTCCCAGCCAGAGTGGTGTCCCAGCCACAGTGGTGTCCCAGCCACAGTGATGTCCCAGCCACAGTGGCGTCCCAGCCACGGTGGCGTCCCAGCCACGGTGGCGTCCCAGCCACAGTGGCGTCCCAGCCACAGTGGCGTCCCAGCCACGGTGGCGTCCAAGCCACAGTGGTGTCCCAGCCACAGTGGTGTCCCAACCACTGTGGTGTCCCAGCCACAGTGGTGTCCCAGCCACAGGGTTTTCCAGCCACAGTGGCGTCCCAGCCACAGTGGTGTCCCAGCCACAGTGGTGTCCCAGCCACAGTGGCGTCCCAGCCACGGTGGCGTCCCAGCCACAGTGGCGTCCCAGCCACCGTGGCGTCCCAGCCACGGTGGTGTCCCAACCACGGTGGGGTCACACAGCCACAGTGGTGTCCCAGCCACAGTGGTGTCCCAGCCACAGTGGTGTCCCAGCCACGGTGGCGTCCCAGCCACAGTGGCGTCCCAGCCACAGTGGTGTCCCAGCCACAGTGGCGTCCCAGCCACAGTGGCGTCCACAGCCACGGGGGGTCCAGCCACAGTGGCGTCCCAGCCACCGTGGTGTCCCAGCCACAGTGGCGTCCCAGCCACGGTGGGGTCCCAGCCACAGTGGTGTCCCAGCCACAGTGGCGTCCCAGCCACGGTGGGGGTCCCAGCCACAGTGGTGTCCCAGCTACAGTGGTGTCCCAGCCACAGGTGCGTCCCAGAGCCACGGTGGCGTCCCAGCCACAGTGGCGTCCCAGCCACGGTGGGGTCCCAGCCACGGTGGGGTCCCAGCCACAGTGGCGTCCCAGCCACAGTGGCGTCCCAGCCACGGTGGGGTCCCAGCCACAGTGGCGTCCCAACCACGGGGGGTCCCACCCACAGTGGCTCCCAGCCACGGTGGGGTCCACCCACAGTGGCGTCCAGCCACATTGGCGTCCAGCCACGGTGGGGTCCCAACCACAGGGGGGTCCCACCCACAGTGGCGTCCAGCACGGTGGGGTCCCAGCCACGGTGGCGTCCTAGCCACGGTGGCGTCCTAGCCACGGGGGGGTCCCAGCCACAGTGGGGTCCCACCCACAGTGGCGTCTCAGCCACAGTGGCGTCCTAGCCACGGTGGCGTCCCGCCACAGTGGGGTCCCACCCACAGTGGCGTCCCAGCCACGGGGGGGTCCCAGCCACGGTGGCGTCCTAGCCACGGTGGTCGGTGCCCCCCGGAGGCGTAGGAGCAGGACTCCGGTTCCCACGGTAATAACAGGCTTGTGGATAATGCATTTTAAGATTAAATATTTCTCCGGTAGGCCGTTCTACTGGCCAGGGGGGGGCAGGGGGAGGGGTGAGTGTAGGCCGCGTACCTGGCCAGCCTGGAGGGGTTGGGGGGGGGGGGGGGGAGGGGGGCAGGGGGGAAACCGGGGGGGGGATAGAAGAGGGATTGGGATAGGAAAGGAAGTAGGTAGAGAAGGCTTTGGAGTGTAGGAGAGATAGAGAGGGGGGGAGGGAGGGAGCGAGAGAGAGAGAGAGAGAGAGAGAGAGAGGGAGAGAGAGAGAGAGAAGAGAGAGAGAGAGAGAGAGAGACGAGAGAGAGAGAGAGAGATTACATGAGAGGCGGTAATGGATTTTGAATAAAATAGGCCTAAAGAGGCGTTTCCATGGACTGGTGTCCGTTACACTTCAGGTAATTGACAGGTGTTTGAGTGATGCCATCTACAGGGCCCCCAGGTGTGCCCTAGGCCTAGCCCAGGTACACACTCCCAAGGTAGACCCAAAACAACCCGTCCCAACACTTATTATATCGCATATAACGGCATCACCTTCTTGAGAGGTTATCTAGAGATGATTCGAGGCTTAGCGTCCCCGCGGCCCCACGTTGGTTACGAGAACGTAAAAACCGCGACCTTCTAGTTGAGAGGCTGGTTGTGAGCCGAGAGTGATGCAACACGGCACTTGACTATGAAGGGTGTGGACTAAACATGCAGGGTTCGTCTCGGGTATAATCTGGGAATTTGTAAAACAAGACTTTATTCACTCTTCGCTCTGTGGGGTATCCATACCCAATGTCCAGCACTGGGTACCCATACCCAACATAAAGCATATAGTAGCCACATGCAACATCCAACATAGAGTATCCACATGCAACATCCAACATAGAGTATCCTCATGCAACATCCAACATAGAGTATCCACATGCAACATCCAACATAGAGTATCCTCATGCAACATCCAACATAGAGTATCCTCATGCAACATCCAACATAGAGTATCCTCATGCAACATCCAACATAGAGTATCCACATGCAACATCCAACATAGAGTATCCTCATGCAACATCCAACATAGAGTATCCTCATGCAACATCCAACATAGAGTATCCTCATGCAACATCCAACATAGAGTATCCTCATGCAACATCCAACATAGAGTATCCTCATGCAACATCCAACATAAAGTATACCATACCAACATCCAACATAGAGTATACCATACCAACATCCAACATAAAGTATACCATACCAACATCCAACATAGAGTATACCATACCAATATCCAACATGGAGTATACCATACCAACATCCAACATAAAGTATACCATACCAACATCCAACATAGAGTATACCATACCAACATCCAACATAAAGTATACCATACCAACATCCAACATAGAGTATACCATACCAACATCCAACATAAAGTATACCATACCAACATCCAACATAAGTATACCATACCAGCATCCAACATAGAGTATACCATACCAATATCCAACATAGAGTATACCATACCAACAATAAGGTGAAACATGTAGTAGAGAACATATGACCCACGGGTCAATAGTGCAGACAAGCACAAACGGAAGCAGGAGAGAGTGGAGGAAATACAGGGGTCAAGGAACAGAGGAATAGATACAACAGCGCCAAGAACGAATACATAAATATAAGAAGAGTATCGGAAAGGAATTACGAGAATGGCATTACTATTAAAGCAACGAAACAGCCAAAAACTACTACAGTCATATGAGCAGGAAAATGATAGTGAAGGACCACGTGACAAGACTACGGGAACGGGAGAAGAATGTACAGAAAGAATAAGGAAATCTGCGAGGTACTGAACCCCAGTTTCCATGGAGTGTTCACAGCGAACTCTGATCAACTCCCAGTGTCAGAGGAGGCGGTGATGACCCCTACATGAGTGGTTTACTGTTGACACAACGACACAGGAAGTATTGAAGTTCACTTCCAACATATAGTGTAACAAATAGCATCACTGGACGGAGCTGAAGCTGTAGGACCAGACAACATATCACAACGGATTAGAAAAGGCAACACAGGTTATCAACGTACCTCTAACATGGATCTTTAAGGAGTCTGTAAAGAATTGGCAAGCTGCTGGAAGAAGGCAAATGTGGTACTAATTTAAAGAAAGGAGATGTAGAGGAGGCACTTAACTACGGACCTGTAACACTGACAAGCATCCCTTACAGAGACCTCGAATGAATAATAAGAAAAGGACTAGTTACACACCTGGAGATAATAAGGTATGCAAACAAACACCAACATGGCTTCAGGGAAGGGAAATCATGCCGAACGAACCTACTGGAGTTCTATGATGATAGTCACGGAAATAAGGAAGGACAGAGAATGTTGGGCAGATTGCGAATTTCTGGACTGTCAAAAAACCTTTCATACAGTACATAGCAACAGATTGCTAAACTAACTCGAGAAGCAGGTGGGAATAAGCAAAAAAAAAAAGCACTAACATGGGCAAGGAATTGCGTAATGTACATGAGTCAGAGAGTCACAGTGAGAGGGTGAGAAGTCGGACTGCCGTAGAGTAACAAGCAGAGTACCTCAAGGATCGGTGCTGGGACCAATACTATTACGCATATACGTAAATGACATGTCTATAGAAGTTATGTCTTATAAGTCGATGTTAGTAAACAATGCAAAATTAATGAGGAGAGTTGTGCATTCACCAAGATGACAAACAAGTTACAGAGTTGGTTCGAGAAATGCGGCTACTAGAGCTCAATACCAGCAAGTGTAAAGTGATGCAATCGGGAACATGTGACAGAACAGAAGACCAAAGGGACTGTACATAATGAAGGGAACTACGTCCCTGTAACAACTAGAAAGAGACTGGAGTAGATAACACCAAACCCAACTCCGGAGGCTCATAAAAAGGATAACGTCAGCAGTGTACTCTACACTAGCGACAGTCAGAACACCATTCAGGAACCTGTATAAGGAGGGATGTAGATCGCTGGACAACGCCTACGTAAGACCAGTTTTAGAGTATATCGCCCCAAGGCACTGAATGCTAAGCTTGCAATTAAGATAGCAGAGATCACTATTACAGTGATATTGCCAAGAATAAACTGAGCTCTGTGCTACTAACAGGAGGAAACAGGAGAAGCAAAAAATGGCATCACAGATCAGTCTGCTACCTTGAAGAGCTTCACCTGCTTGAGCAAGCCCGTGAGCTCCTGCCTGTAGAGAGGTTACCTCCCTGGGAGGATGACTCATGCAAGATTATCATCAATGAAACGGCAACGAAAAAGTCCAACATGATAGCTCAAGAAATGAGGCATAATTATCTGGAGGGAATTTATAAAGAAGCCAGAATAGAAGAGAGCTGTCAGGAAAAAGCGCCAAGCCATTACGACTATATAGTACTTGGAAGGGATTAGGATAAGGATTTGGGATGGGACGGAAGGAAGGGAATGGTGCCCAACCCCTTGGACGGTTGGGGATGGAACGCCGACCTGCATGAAGCGAGATCGTCGCTCTACCGTGCTGTCCAAGTGGTTGTAGAAGCAAACTCCATTCATTATTTTGAAAGTAGATATGAAGAGCCATTGCTTATTACTACCGTCGACTAGAAAGGCGGGGTCCAGGAGCTCGATCCTGCAGGCACAAATAGATGAGTACACACACACACGCATTAAGAGGTGATGAGGTGGAGGCAGACTCAACACTCGGCTTTATAAGTTAATTTGACAGTGCCTAATATTCTTTGGAGTTATGCATTCCCCGCAAGTTCTGGACCAGGCTTCGTCAAGCATTTGTTTTTTCTTACAGAGTTCTTACATTCTTGTACAGCCACCAACACGCGTAGCGTTTCGGGCAGGTCCTTAATCCTAATTTTCACACACACACACATCCCGAGTTTTTTTTATTAACAAGCTTAAGTATACAAAGCAATGTGCTGCTACCCTATTCTATATGAAAGATTAGACAGTGAAGACAAAAAACTAGCTATAAGTTCATCTAATATTCCCATCTCCCAGGATGGTTGGTCATACATGGATCAGGGGAGAACATACCTGCCTAAATGCCAAAACAAATTAACTCTGACTAAAAATCAGGAGAGAAACATGAAATGTTCGGCTGATCAATTAACCTC
>WNGS01005047.1:0-11874 GCA_020271785.1 Procambarus virginalis | reverse complement strand
TTCTCATTGACCACAAGCTGAATTTCCAGGGACACATTCTAATTATATAAAAAAAGTATCAAAAACTGTTGGCATTCTTTCTAAGATCAGATATTATGTACCCCGCCCTGTCCTTGTTACTCTCTATTACTCCCTCATCTATCCATACCTCAACTATGGTATTTGTGCTTGGGGTTCTACTACCCAAAATTATTTACGTCCTCTAATTACTCAACACAAAGCTGCTATTAGGACAATATCCAACTCTGGCCCCAGACATCACTCGGTACCCCTACTCAAATCTCTGAATATGTTAGACATTAAGTCACTGCACATTCTCTCATGTGTATTATACATATATAAAACGCTGAACTGTATTGCCAATCCTGACCTCAAAAGCTTCATTGAAGGTTGTAACAGAACCCATGAGCACCACACCCGAAATAAATACAGTTTTGATATTCCAAGAGTACGACTTAATCAAACTAGAAATGTTCTACAAATCAAGGGACCCAGAATGTGGAATGACCTTCCCAACCATGTTAAAGACTGTACCTCTCTCAACCAGTTTAAGATAAAAACGAAGCACTACCTAATAAATTCCCTGTAACCTACCTTACCCCTCTATTTATTTATTTATTTATTTATTTATTTATTTATTTATTTATTTATTTATATACAAGAAGGTACATTGGGTTTTGTGAGAATTCATTGAATAGGACAGTATTACAATCTTGTAAAGCCACTAGTACGCGCAGCGTTTCGGGCAGGTCCTTAATCTAACAGATAATTTTAAGTAGGTAAGTTCTTTCAGAATTGATAAATGATAACAAATACATTGCAAGAGAAAAATGAGATGAGAGAGCTTTGTAAGTATAATAAAGCACATTGTTATATTAAAGCTCTGATTGATTACATTGACAGCTTGATTGGTAATTTAAAAGATTAATTGACACCATACAGCAGATTGACAGCACATATAAGACAGCAATGATCACTATGGTAATGATGTTCAGATTGGGTACATAAAGATTGGGAGACTGGGTAGCAATAGATACAGATAAACAAGATTAATAAACACCATACATCAGATTGGCAGCACATATAAGAAGACAGCAATGATCACAATGGTAAAGATGTTCAAATTGGGAAACATAAAGGTTGGGAGATTGGGTAGCAACAGTGCAATTTTAAGGCAAAAGGTGAAAAACTATGTGGATGAAATTAGGTACTTTTTAGTATTGATTTTGAATGATGTAAAAGTTGGACAGCTTTTCAATTCAATAGGGAGTGAGTTCCATAAACTGGGTCCCTTTATTTGCATAGAGTGTTTACACAGATTAAGTTTAACTCTGGGGATATCAAAGAGATATTTATTTCTGGTGTGGTGATAATGGGTCCTATTACATCTGTCCAGGAAAAGTTTCAGAGCAGGATTTGCATTTAAGAACAGGGTTTTGTAAATGTAGTTGACACAAGAGAATTTATGGAGTGAGATTATATTTAGCATGTTTAGGGAGTTAAACAAGGGGGCTGAGTGTTGTCTGAAAGCAGAATCTGATATTATTCTGATAGCAGATTTTTGCTGGGTGATGATGGACTTGAGATGGTTTGCAGTGGTTGAACCCCATGCACAGATACCATAGTTGAGATAGGGATAGATTAGTGTATAATATAGAGAGATGAGAGCAGAGTTAGGTACATAGTATCTGATTTTGGAGAGTATACCAACTGTTTTAGAGACTTTCTTAGTTATGTGTTGTATGTGAGTACTGAAGTTGAGTCTCTTGTCTAAGAATAGGCCAAGAAATTTTCCATCATTTTTATTGCTAATGTTTACATTGTCTATCTGAAGCTGAATTGCATTTGTAGATTTGCTTCCAAATAAGATGTAGTAGGTCTTTTCTATTTATTTATTTATTTATTTATTTATTTATTTATGCATATACAAGAAGGTACATTGGGAATGTGTGGATACATAAAATGGTAATTACAGTCTTGTAAAGCCAATAGTACGCACAGCGTTTCGGGCAGGCCCTTAATCTAAGAAAATTTTAAGTAGGTAAATACTTGCAAAATTTATAAAAAAATGATAACAGATACATGGCAAGAAAAAAATTAGAGAAAATTGTAGGTACAGTGTATTAAAGCACATAGGCAGCTAAGATTGATTGCAATGACAGCTTGAATGGTAGTTGACAAAAATTGGTAGGCACAAAACAGCATATGTCTAGCACATAAAAGAAGACAGCAATGAACACAATGATAAGGTTGGTAGGGTTAAAGACATAAAAATTAGGAGATTAGGAGATTGGGTAACACTAGGTACAGAGCAAATTTAAAGCTCAGTGTAGGAAACTAAGAAGATGAAATCAGGTACTTTTTGGTTTTGTTTTTAAATAAGGCAAAACTTTTACAGTTTTTCAATTCACTAGGGAGTGAGTTCCATAGACTAGGTCCCTTAATTTGCATAGAGTGTTTACACAGATTAAGTTTGACCCTGGGGATATCAAAGAGATATTTATTTCTGGTGTGGTGATAATGGGTCCTATTACATCCGTCCAGGGAGAGTTTCAGAGCATGGTTTGCATTTAAAAACAGGGTTTTGTAAATGTAGTTGACACAAGAGAATGTGTGCAGGGAGTTAATATTTAGCAAGTTTAGAGATTTAAACAAGGGAGCTGAATGTTGTCTAAAAGGTGAGTTAGTTATTATTCTGATAGAAGATTTTTGCTGCGTGATGATGGGCTTAAGGTGGTTTGCAGTGGTAGACCCCCATGCACAGATACCATAATTAAGATAGGGGTAGATTAGTGCATATTATAGTGAGAGGAGAGCGGAGTTAGGAACATAATATCTGATTTTGGAGAGTATACCCACTGTCTTAGAGACTTTCTTCGTTATGTGTTGAATGTGGGTGCTGAAGTTGAGTCTCTTGTCAAGAAATAGGCCAAGAAACTTGCCATCATTTTTATTACTGATGTTAATATTGTCTATCTGTAGCTGAATTGCATTTGATGATTTGCTTCCAAATAAGATGTAGTAAGTCTTTTCGATGTTTAATGTTAGTTTGTTCGTTGACATCCAGAAGTGGACTTTTTTTAATTCATTATTCACAACATTATTTAGTGTATGTGGGTTGAGGTCTGAATAGATATATTCTATATTAAGTGTTAGTTTGTTGGTTGACATCCATAAGTGAACTTTTTTTTAGTTCATTATTAACAACATTATTTAGTGTATGTGGGTTGGGGTTAGAGTAGATGAGGATAATATCATCAGCAAACAAAATAGGTTTCAGAATGTTAGAGACATTAGGCAGATCATTGATGTATATAAGAAATAGAAGAGGTCCCGAGATGCTGCCCTGTGGCACTCCAACGGTTATTGGTAGAGTGGGAGAGGTTATATTATTGATGGCTACACATTGGTGTCTATCACTAAGATAGGATTGGATATAGTCCAGTGCATGGCCTCGGATTCCATAATGATGGAGTTTACGTAAGAGGTAAATGTGATTAACAGTATCAAAGGCCTTTCTCAGGTCAATGAAGAGTCCAATCGGAAACTCATTTTTGTCAAGGGCTGAGTAAATTATATCAAGGAGACTAATAATTGCATCGTTGGTACTCTTTTGGGAGCGGAAGACAAACTGACAGGGGCAAAGAATGTCGAATTTTACGAGATAGGAGTAGAGCTGTTTGTAGATAATTTTTTCAAATATTTTTGATCGAATGGGTAGGTCCGATATTGGTCTATAGTTGTTTATGTCTGCTGGATTACCTCCTTTATGAACTGGCGTTACTCTTGCTTTTTTAAGGATATCAGGGAAGGTACGACACTCAAGGGATTTGTTGAACAGCAGAGCTATAGGTGGCGCAAGAGCATGCGAGGCGATCTTGTATACAATGGATGGGATTTCACTGATGTTCCCAGCTTTGGTTTTTAGTGAGTGTATGATGGACACAACATCTGTCGGGCTGACTGGTGAAAGGAGAAGAGAGTTTGGATAGCTGCCTGAGAGATATGTGTTGATATGTGTCTGAGTCTGTGGGATTTTACTTGCAAGTTAAGCACCAATCGATGAAAAGAAGCTATTAAATTCATTCGCCATTTCCAAATCAGATGACGGTGTAAAGCCATCCTTAGAGAGTTATCTGGTTGTGGGAGTGTTGTTTAGTTCCTAGGATATTAGAGATGGTATTCCATGTGCTTTTCATGTTGCCTTTTGCTTCTTTGAATCTAGTCTCATAATATGAAAGTTTAGCTTTTCTTATGATACTGGTAAGCACAGATGAGTACCTTTTAACTACTTCCTTTGTAACTAGGCCACTCCTAAATTTCTTTTCATATTCATGTTTTTTGTTGATTGATTTAATTATGCCTCTTATGAGCCACGGGTTATTTTTTCTTTTATCAGTTACTTGTTTGGTAAGGAGGGGACAGTGAGTGTTGTAGAGGCTTAGAGTTTTGGAGAGAAAGAGGTTAGTTAATGAGTTCATATCCTGTGTATTATTAAATTCAGATTCCCAGTTAACATTGTGAAGTGCATTAGAGAGATTGCCTAAAGCTGATTCACTGTGTAGCCTGAATGAGAGTTTCTTGGTTTCTGGTGGTGTTGTGTCCATGTTTGCTATGAGGAAGGTAGGATAGTGGTCAGTTGTTCTGTCATAAATTACCCCGGATGTAAGGGGAGCTGTTATATTAGTCCATAGGTGATCCAGAGTAGTGGCAGATGTTTGAGTGACTCGGGTGGGCTTGGTGATTGTGGGGATTAGCATACAGGAGTGCATGCAGTTACGGAAATAGTCAACTTGAGGGTTGTTTAGAAGGTTGTTCTTGTCAACTTGAGACAAGGTTGTTCTTGTCAACTTGTTCTTGAACTTGAGGTTGTTCTATTGTGAACCCATGTCTGTTATTTTTTTATGCAACGCTGTTTGTCGACCTATTGTATTTGTGCTGCTTTTTCAGTCATGTTCCCCCTTTTTTATATCTTTATTTGTAATTGTTCTCAACTCATTTTATTCTTTATACTCAATTAGTATTAAGTTATAGATATAAAATCATTTACGTCCTCTAATTACTCAACACAAAGCTGCTATTAGGACAATATCCAACTCTGGCCCCAGACATCACTCGGTACCCCTACTCAAATCTCTCAATATGTTAGATATTAAGTCACTGCACATTCTCTCATGTGTATTATACATATATAAAACGCTGAACTGTAATGCCAATCCTGACCTCAAAAGCTTCATTGAAAGCTGTAACAGAACCCATGAGCACCACACCAGAAATAAATACAGTTTTGATATTCCAAGAGTTCGACTTAATCAAACTAGAAATGCTCTACAAATCAAGGAACCCAGAATGTGGAATGACCTTCCCAACCATGTTAAAGACTGTACCTCTCTCAACCAGTTTAAGATTAAAACTAAACACTACCTGATAAACTCCCTGTAACCTACCTTACCCCTCTATTGTCAACCCATGTCTTATTTTTTTTTTTTATTCAACGCTGTTTGTCTACATATTGTATTTGTGCTGCTTTTCAGTCATGTTCCCCCCTTTTTTTTGTACCTTTATTTGTATCTGTTCTCAAAACATTTTATTCCTTTTGCTCAATTAGTATTAAGTTTTAGATATTAATGTTTTCTTGCCCGAAACGCATTGCGTAATAGTGGCTTTAGGCATTGTATGCACTAGCTCTATCTATAAATCGATCCACTTATGTAAAATCTCTTTATGTATGTACCTTTCCTGAATAAACATATTTATTTATTTATTTATATATTAATGTTTTTCCTGCCCGAAACGCATTGCGTAATAGTGGCTTTAGGCATTGTATGTACTAGCTCTATCTAAAATCGATCCATTAATGTAACATCCCTTGTATGTACCTTACCTGAATAAACATATTTATATTTATATTTATTTATTTATTTATTCAAGTCATGATGGAGTTGATCTCGGCTAGCCCTTACGTTTCTAATATCCTCGTGGAGGAGGTTTATTTCTTTTTGTTGTTGACGGAGGTTCGAACAGTATGCTTGATTTTTAGATTGAAGACTCAAGATAATCGTATTTTGAGCCTCAAGGACTGAGCACAACTTTTTGAACCACTGATTTCTTGTTTAAATTACCAATCAAGTTGTCAATGTAACCAACAAGAGCTTTAATAAATCACTTTAGCGCTCCCCGGTCGTAAATAAACGACGCGTTTTTTTCCTAAAAGTTCAACCGCGTCGTAAATTTACGCGTGATTAAAAAAATATTTGTATAAAATCCAATTCTTATTCGATCAACTTGGGGATAGTATGAAAATGTTTGCCATTAAATTTCCGTTTTCTCTAATAGGCACATGGCATATTTAGGGGAACGGCATTGTATTGTAACTTAGTGGAAATACTATTGTATTGTTGACACGGCACGTGTAATAACGCACTTCACACACTCTTGGTGTGGGCCGCGATCATGATTCTACATTTATATGCATATGTCCGTGTAGGGAATTTAATTGCGATCACAGTGATACCAAATTTAACACTGTAGGACAAGTGTGGAGTTGACAACATTGAAAAGAATAGAAACATTTCGTCGCTGTTTGGAGCTCAGGGCTAGTGATCTATGTAGTTCTTTAGCTTTTTGTGTGATTTAACTCATGCTTTGGTGACATATAGATATGTTCTTATATGTTCCTATAGATCATTCTATTGCAAACACATTGGTATAAAAATGAAATCTGTACATCGAAAATTAAGGTCAGGACAGCGAAAAGAGTATGCACTTTTCAGTGTTGCTGCTCGGTCACCCGAAAACGTCGATTTCACTTCGAGGACAGGAGTATATCCACCGCTACCCACTGGATGGGGGGCGGTGTGCAGGACAAACATATAAATTGTGACACTAGCTCTCCACATGTCAGTTGCTTAATTTAGAACCTTGTATTTGAGGTCGATCTCGAACCCATTGATGATGTGACGACTTATGTTGAATTTTGTAACTAGCTCATCAAGATTGTAACTTGCTTAGCTAAATGAATTGTGGGGCTCAGTCACTGAGCCCATTATGTGCCTCTGTAACCCTTTCCACTACCGACCATGGGATGGGTATGGGGTGCATAATAAATGAACTAAACTAACTAAAAAAACTAACTCACTTCGAGGAAGGTCCAGTCCATATCGCCAGGCGCGTTAAAGTGTTATACCAATGTGCTTTAATATACTTACTATTCTCTCTCATCTCATTTTTTTCTTGCAATGTATCTGTTATCATTTTATTAATTCTGCTAGAATTTACCTACTTAAAATTATCTGTTAGATTAGGACCTGCCCGAAACGCTGCGCGTACTAGTGGCTTTACAAGATTGTAAATACTATGCTATTTATTCTCTCTAACCCAATGTACCTTCTTGTATATAAATACATAAATCAATAAATAAATCAAAATAAGTAAGTAAATATATCAAAAAAAGTTTCAAAAACTCTTGGCATTCTTTCTAAGATCAGATATTGTAGCTTTGGACAATTGTTCTCGTATTTTCTTGAATACTAGTTGCATTTGTCTACGCTTTACTTGAACAAAATCATCTACGTTATATAAGGGAGTAGGAGGTATGTTAATCAATTCATTAGGGAGGATCTTATCTGTACCATAAAGAATAGTGTGAGGTGTGTCTCCTGTAGAAACATTAATTGAAGAATTTATAGCACACTGAATTAAGGGTATAAAATCATCCCAATTGTTGTTATCAAAATTCAAAGTGACTCTCAAGGCATCTAACACTTTTCTGTTAGTACGTTCGGCGAGTCCGTTACTTGCCAGATGATAAGGCATGATGCTACATTTTTTAATGTTATATAAATCACACAAGCTAGTTAAAATACTATTACTGAATTCTGGACCATTATCTGAAAGGATTACTTTAGGCATACTATATCTACAAATTATGTGGTCATGGAATGCACTGGCTATAGTTTCTGCTGTTTTGTTCGAGATAGGAACTAGTTCGCAAAATCGTGAAAAATTATCGACCATTACAAGCAAATGTTTGTTCCCTTTCTCTGTTTCAGCAAAATTTGTCAATAGATCCATCGATACTCGTTCCCAAGGAGCTTTAGTTGTTGGGTACATCTGAATTGGATTAGGTCCTGAAACATGTCCCTTGTGCTGTAGGCAAGTTAAACATCTGTCAACATAATGAGTAATGTCCTTAGCCATTTTTGGCCAAAAATACTTTAATCGACCTTGTTGGAGTGTACGATCCTTTCCTGGATGTGCACTTGCAGGAGCATCATGGATAATTTTTAACACAGTTGGTACCAAGACAGCTGGAACAACTAACTGACAACATTTCCTCGGGGCTGTCCCTAGCTTTACTACTCTGCACAGTAAATTGTCTAACATAACTAGTTCTTTCAATGGTACTGGCGGTTTATGAATCGGGCGAGTGTCTTGCTTAGTCAAAAATTTAATGACGGGTGCCCATATGGGATCTTGTCTCTGTTCCGTTTCTACTACTGTAGCATCCAATGCTGGGTAATTTAACTGAATCGCAGCTACGTGTCGAGAAAACGCATCGGCTACAACATTTTGCTTTCCTGGAATATATCCAAATGTGGGATTGAATTCTTGAATTGTGAGCAAATATCTAGCAAACTTTCCAACTGGATTCTTATTTTTGAACAAGGGAATTAGTGGTTGGTGATCTGTAAGAACATGAACTGGGTAATTGTAAATTGTATCTCTGAAATGTTTAAGTGCCCAGACAACTGCTAAGGCTTCTCGTTCTGTTGCGCTATAATTTTTCTCTTCTTTAGATAACGTACGGCTAGCATAAGCTATTGCGTGATCTCTGTGACCTTCTGTTTGAAGTAATGCAGCACCTAAACCTATGTCACTAGCATCTGTAACCAACGTAAAAGGTTTAGAAAAATCTGGGTACCTAAGGACAGGTGACGAAATCAAGGCTGCTTTGAGTTTTTTGAATGACTGATCTTGGGCCTCTCCCCAAACAAAGGGTTCATCTTTCTTTGCAACTTGTAAAGTGGAGCGGCTATAATAGAGAATCCAGCAATAAATGAACGATAAAATCCTACAAGACCTGTGAACTGTCTTACGGCTTCTGCGGTACGAGGCGTTGGAAAATCACGGGCAGCAATAATTTTTTATTCATTCAATGTAATACCTGAAGGTGTAACTGTATGACCTAGGAAATTAATCTTCTCTTTTAAAAATGAACATTTTGCAAGCTTTATTTTTAAATTAGCTTCAGCGAGCTTTGCAAGTACTTTTTCAAGGTTCTGGAAATGAGTCTGAACATCTTGCGACATGATTATGAGATCATCAAGGTAAACTAGAAGTGTACTTCCTATCAATCGACGAAATAGATTTGTCATGAGCCGTGAAAAAGTTATTGGACTACTCCGCAAACCAAATGGCATTCTTTTGAAATGAAAATGACCATTGGGAGTACTAAAGGCTGTCAATTGTTTACTTTCCTCATCAAGGGGGATTTGCCAGAATCCCTGCAACAAATCTAACGTTGAGAATACTTTATTACGACCAATACTTTGCAACAAATCATTTAGAACTGGAAGTGGGAAACGATCAGGTATTGTTACTCTGTTAAGCTTTCGATAATCGATTACAGGTCTCCAAGTCCCATCTCGCTTTGGTACAAGAATCAATGGAGCGTTCCATGGTGAATTACTCGATTCGATTACATCACTCTGTAGCATTTCCTCTATAAGTCTATCGGCTTCTGCTCTCTGAGAATGGGGAAGACGGTACGCTGGTACATAAATAGGGGTAGTTCCTTGTTCAAGTGGAATTTTATGTTAATGAGAGGAGTGAGACCTAACTTTTCTCCTGGTAGGGCGACAACGGCTCTATTTCTGTTCAAAATTTCCAAAAGCTGAGCCACAGAGTCAGGAAATCAGTAGGACTGAGGTGTTGCGCTTGCACCTCTGGCTGAGATCCCTGTTCTCCTGGCGTGAGAGTACAAACAGTATGATCCATGGAGACATCATCCACAACTCGCACCGGTAACGAGTAATGGGCAAAATCTACAACATGGTACCAGACTGGATTGATGTCGGCATTACTAGTGTTTGCAATAATAATGTAACAGTACCGTCCTGCACTGTGTGCCAGGAGGTTCAACAAACGTACCATTCACTTTACACGTTTCACTTTCCGCAATCACATCCGACAACTCAGGCACTCCCTGAACCTTAACTCTTATTCTGGTGAGAGAATGAGAGTGCAGCACAGTGTCAGTAGCCGTGGAACCACTGACTTCAGAGATGGAAGCTGCCAGGCGAGCAAGACAACGAGAATCTGTTAGGGCGTCCCCTTCCAGAAGATCCCGATACTCACTCTCCTTAACAACTGCACCACTACGATGCTTCAATCGAGTGCCTATTTTCTCGGGTATGCTAACACGACAATGATCTGACAAACCTACGCTAGCAAGGCGGTGTCAACGAAATTAACGTAGTCCGATTGAAGATTGAACTCATGGCCCTGTCGATACATGCTACACAAGGGTATGACGTGGTCTTTGATACTTATGTTCCAACGATGGGGAAACAATGCAATATTTTCATCAATCATGGTGTACAGACCTAAGAGAATGTCTCCAGGAAATGAATAATGTCAACAACTAAACATGTTATAGACAATGTGACATCATTGAACTTGAGTGGGAGGTCAATTTCACCCTGAACTTTTACTTTATTTCCTGAAATACCACTTAGAAAAGGTATGTGTGACTGTTTTAAAGTAGTTGGGTGCTTACTTTCAATGTCTCTAAGAGCTGAGGCTTGACAATATTAATTTTTGCACCTGAATCAAGAAAAACTTTTAAAACTCTACCATGTACAATGGCTGATACAAGGGACCATCACTTGAGACTGGACAAGTTACTACTTTTGACTTATGTTGTCTGGGATATCTGCGTCTTGTCTGGGTTAAATGTACTGTGGTTCCGTCAACATCTACAACTGGTCTAGAGTCAGTGTCCTCCTCTGTCAAGTGTCCAATTCTATTTTGGGTAGCTACTGAATACACAGGGAGGCACTAGGATTGGCTAGCTTGAATTGGTTAGCGGATGGCCTTGGGGTTTTCCCGACGACATGGAGTGAACATTCTGAACTCCAGCATTCTGTGACTGAGTATTATAATTTGAACTTGCATTATAGTTGGGCTGGGAGTTGTAATTACGAGGGTTCTGATAATGTCTTGGACGCTGTGAGCCTCGCCAAGACTGACCATGGGAGTTACGAGGTGGAGATGCCCTTTGCCTAGCTCTACAATCCACAGTGTGGTGACCGACTTGCTTATGGTACTTGCAATATGGTAGCCTAGAATGATTAGATTGACGAGGGGACCGAGAGAATTGTCTAGGAGGTGATGATCTAGGTGCGGACCAACAGTCCCTTGCGATGTGGTTCACTTTAACCACAATGCCAACATGGGAAGTGGATGGTTGTGGACTATGGCGTTTCGGCAATTTATGAGGCGGCGAATTTGATTTGACTGGGGGCTACGAGCATGGGTGCGCTCTGCGACCAGAGTTTTGAGAATTTGTGGAAGGCTGCTGAGAGCTTGTTACTACATTTCAGTATCAGAGGGTGGCAACAGCTTGCACTTTCGGGGACTAGTTTATCGAGCACCATTGTTAATGGCTTCAAACACTTCACCAATTTCATGTTTAACACCAAAATTTTGTTGCTCACGATTGGCTTAGTATGCTCGGGGGCAAAATGCATTAAAGTACCAACGCTATCATTTTAGCCATAGACCTCAGGGGACAGATTGCGTCTTTATCTAACCAAGTCGAATTATTCATAGCCGACCGCTAAGGCATAAGATACTGATCGAGGCGGCTAG
>WNGS01005046.1:0-13171 GCA_020271785.1 Procambarus virginalis | reverse complement strand
GGAGGAGAAGAAAGGGAACGCTGCAGGAAACACACAAAAGTCCCCAGATGGGGCATCTACCAACTGCAACAGGCTGCTTGGACTACAACCTCTGTTCTTTATTAGTATGGTAGAATAAATCATTCTTCCATTTTCCTACCCCATCCTGCCTTCTTTGATAGAAAGCGAACAGTATTTTATGTTTGGAGAGTGATATATTGTGGAGAGAGGGAGCAAGTATTAAAGACAGTATGAATAAGTATAAATTTGTGTTACATCATATTTGATTAGACCATTAAATCTCGAGTAATGAGGGAGGTAATTATTATATAAGTGGACCATACAGTAATACGTCTTTGCTAGAAAACGATTAGTAAATCAAACCCTAATGAGTTCTAATATCAATATTGAAAGGTAATGGTATTCAATTTCAATACAGAAGTGCTGCTACATAAGGCAGTTAAGATATTTTCGGCCTTAAGCAAATATACTAATATTTTCCGTAAATTGTTTATTCTTTTGCATTGTGTTTTGCTTCGCTTCTTCCCTTACTCTCTGTAATGTTTGCCTGGGTCTGGTGTGGGAACACTGAGCATAATTAAGATAACACCAGGTGGGGACAAAATTTCCGCTGTATTAATAGAAATTATCAGGCTTGAATGAAGCATCAGCCAGATTGTCGACCAAGAAAATCAACTTTTGTTGCGAGCAAATCGGCAGCAAGGAATCCGGGTCTGTGTCCACGGATACATTGATTGGAGACCCGGGAGCTGCTACTATCCTCTCCTGCTACGGGTTTGCTAGGGTGTGTGTGGGACACTTTCCCTCGTGAGTTACTGACGGTCATCCATTAGGTGAAGAGTGGCACTGGTGGGAGGGGGGGGGGGTAAGTTCCAGGGTTCTGTCACAATATCCAGCACTGACTTGTAATATCCATCTTTCTGAAGATTTATTGATAAATATGAAATTACGTTCATATATATATATATATATATATATATATATATATATATATATATATATATATATATATATATATATATATATATATATATATATATATTGTGACAGGGGTTGTGGTATCGCAGCTATACTGAACGAAGATGGCATGGCTCTCCCGCACATAATAAAGATAATGCTGCTATTGGCGTTGCAGTGTGTAAGTCGCAGGTGGAAATTAATAAAAATCATCAAATAAATAATTAAACAATTTACTGAAATATTAATGAACATAGATGCCCCTGAAAATACTTGGTTATCATGTAATGCAAAAGTGAACAAGCTGGTATGATCTTAAATGTAAAAATAAACTACAGTATAAGCAATGAATAAAATCATAAAGATATACTGGTGTACTGAAGACAGCTACCATACCACCATGGCATCAGTTACACCACGTTGGCTGAAGGCGGACAACGGGTGAGAGACACGAAGGTGATCCTAGAGCACTAAGGGAGAGACTGGCTCTCCAGGGTTGTTTGTTGTTGTTAAAGATTCGCTACCTGGAACAAAGTTCCAAGTATCACGGGCTATGGAGAGCCCGTAGGTCCTCTCCAGAAAGGCAGCGCCCTTTATATAGTCCGGCGGTGATGACTCGTCCAGTGTCAACACGAGGTGGACATCTGGTCAACAAGCAAACTGCCCGTCATGGCTGGCGGTGCCTTTGTGTTGAGCTGCACCACTGCCAGTTGAAGGCGGCTAACTGCTTGTTTGTGGGGCAAACTATCAGTTAGCAGAGGCGCCCGGCTTGCCTCTGAGTCGTGCCAGGCCGTGCCAGGCCCTGGGGGGGGGGGAGGTGGCAGGACTGATGACTCATCTGGGCTGGTGTAGATGTATACTTCCAGTGCAGAGGCATTGAAGGTGAAGGGAAAAGGCAGTTAAACTGCTATGCAGGGGATTCACATGACTTCTTCCCCTACCTTACCACAAACAGGCAAGCAGTGTTTCTTTTTTTGTATGTGTTATATGTGACCAGGCTTTGACACCTGCCATTGGAGGACTGCCGAACATCCATACTCCACTACTTTACCGTCACATATACTTGGGGGCCTGTCCTAGGAGCTTCACTCAGGTACTGGTAATTTGTGGTAAGCGTACTTAGCTTTAATACCCTTGCTTTTCACTATTTTCAATAATCAATTTTATTATTCATATGGTGCTGTGTGTACTGTGCATTCCGGGAGTACCATGTGGTGAGTGTGAGACAACTTTGGATTACGTGGTGACTGTAGGCCGCAGTCATATTCTTAATTGGTCGTCTCTCCCTCCGTGTTATTACCCGTGTTTACCACCTTTTGTCCATAAGATATTTCTCATATTTTAGGCAGATCATCATTTTGGGTACCCTGGTACTGTGGTCTGTCTCCGGGTCAATAGCACCTAATTTCTGCAATCCGACTCTAGGAGGATAAAGAGGGCCATAGTTCCTCTCGCACGGACTTTTATTGACGAGTTGGGACCGCGGCAATAGTTCTCGTCACCAGTTGACACTCGCACCCCTACTCGTCGGTCAGAAACAATGATATTTACTTAGGTAGGGAATTAGCTTTCTTTTTTCAGAGCACAAAGTTCGCTAATTCTGTAAGTATCATATTTCATTTCAGTGGAAAAAACTTGCTTTATGTCCTATAGAGACTCGGCAAGGTATGCCTACATTCTTGGACTCCCTAATTCACTCTTGGAACCATTAAATGTTTCATTTGTTTTAGAAACTCAGTTTCGCTTACTTAGTAGGATTTTCTTGCCCTTATCCTCTTACAGTGAGTACTGGGTACAAGATTTCCTGCAATCTTGATTTATTAATCATTTACCATCTTGAATTAACATTAATTGTTAACAATTCCACAGGATAGGTACCAGTTGCCACGTTGTCCTGTTTCTGACATTCACCATATCACCACAGTATATTCGTTTCACATTTATTTGCTAATTTCACCATGTTTCGTCTCCAAGCTTTCCGTACAGATCCAGCAGGTGAAATAGGGAACTTAAGTCGTGCCAAGAGGACCGAATTACAAACTCTTGCACATGAGTATCACCTAGATGTTTCCCATGGAGCCAACAAGAATGAATTATATAATCTACTCTTAGATCACTCTTAGATCCTTTTTAGATGAAGGGATAATAGACTCTGACACTCACGAACATTACACTATTGCAGATAAACAAGATTTGGCCACTATGAAACTTAAACTTGAACTTGCCAAGATCGAGCGGGAGCAACAACAGGAAGCAGCGGCCATCAAGAAAGAACAGCAGGAACGAGAGGCGGCCCTGGCAAAAGAAGCTCTCCAGCTCAAGAAAGAAGAGGCCGCATTACTCAAGGAACAACAGGAACGAGAGATGACCCTCAAAGAACGAGAGACTGCATTACTCCGTGAGCGTGAGCGAGTACAGCTAGAAGTAAAACAACGTCACCTGGACATGCAACGCGAGCAAGACAAGCAGCAAGCAGATATGGCTCTAGCATGTCGGCAAAAAGAACTCGCGTTGGAAGCTACCCACCAAGCTCAACGTCAACAAGCTGCAGCTAGTCTTCCTCCAAGTTTCAATGTCTCCCATGCAAGTAAGTTAATGCCACCATTCGTAGAGTCAGAGATTGACGTCTTTTTTACAACCTTTGAGACCCTTGCTAATCAACTTAGCTGGCCTGCCGACCAATGGGCTACCCTTCTCAGAGTACATCTTACAGGTAGAGCAGCAGTCACACTCAGTACTTTGGCGTCTGAGAATGACTACCAGACCCTGAAGCAAGCAGTGTTGGACGCCTACCTTCTCTCCACCGAAAGCTACCGACGTAAATTCCGTGATTACATGAAGGCAAGTACCACCACCTTTTTAGAATTTGCCAACACCAAACAGAGATATTTTATGAAATGGCTGGAAGCAGCACATGTCTCTACTTTTGCAGAACTCGTCAACCTCATGTTAGTTGAAGAATTCTTAGGCGTGTACCTCCTCCTGTCCGTTTATATTTAGCAGATAAGGAAGAGACCGACCTAGTGAAATGTGCGAAGTCGGCTGACACTTACAGCCTCATCCACCGGCTGACACCAGAACCACCTACCAGTAAGAAGTCTTGGTACAGTTACGAGAAAGTGAGTGCAGACCAAGCTACCTCGCAACTGTACTGTAAGTATTGTAGACTCTATGGACATACCATAGAAAAATGTGGTAAGTCTCAATACAAAGGTAATACTGAATCCACCAAACCCAAACAGACTCCTCCTAAGTCCGGTAAGCCTGTAATGAATGTTGGTGTTCATGTTAATGATCTTTCTCTCTTCAGTAAACATCTGTATCCTGGAACTATCACTACCAACGGTTCAGATTCTGAGGGACGTTTTAAACTTAAGATCTTGAGGGACACAGCGGCTCTTCAATCAATACTATTGAAATCAGCTGTGCCCAATGTCGCCTACACCGGAGAAACTGTCTTCATCACTGACCTCACTGCTACTACTCCTTATCCTCTCGCCAGAGTCCACCTGGATTGTCCCTTCGTGACCGGTGAAGTCCAAGTCGCCGTCAGGGAAAAGCCTTTTCCCATGCCTGGAGTGCAACTTCTCCTGGGCAACGACTTGGCAGAAGACCTGCAACCGACCAACCTGATCGTCACGGACAAACCCCAGGTGTGTACCTCTGTTATGGATAATCCGATTTTTGAGCATGTTCCAGCAAAGGTTCAAGAGAGTGATGAAGTTTCTCCTCCGGTTTTGGTGACCACCCGTGCACAAGCTGCACGACCGCAACCAGCTGACTCTACTACTACCGCTGTCCCTCAAGACCCTTTGAAACTACCCCCAAATCTCACCGCCTTGGAGTTCCGTAAGTTACAGAGGGAAGATCTTACCTTGACACCATTATTCTTTCAGGCTGAGACTCAATCTGACAGTATCCCTGGGTTCTTCCTAGAGAACGAGTTGCTCTACCGCAGATACAGACCCAGTAAACTGAAGGAGGAGGACGATTGGGCCAACGTCGAACAACTAGTGATTCCTACCAGCCTGCGGCCCACTATTCTACACCTGGCCCACGGAGCACTGTCACACTACGGTTTTAACAAGACCTACCATGGGATTCGACAAGACTACTACTGGCCAGGTATGGTTAATGATGTCAAACAACATGTAAACGATGTCACGTATGTCAGATGGCAGGTAAACCGAACGTCTCTATCCCCAGAGCACCACTGACACCCATCCAGGTGCCTGCGGAACCTTTCCACAGACTTATTATTGACTGTGTTGGTCCTTTACCTCGGACCAGTTCCGGCAACGCCTATATACTAACCATCCTGTGTCCTACCACCAGATTCCCCATAGCAGTTCCAGTAAAGAACATTACGGCTGCTACTGTGGTGAAAAATTTGCTGAAGATCTTCACCCAGTATGGATTTCCAAGGGAGATTCAGAGTGACTGTGGCACCAACTTCACCAGTGATCTCTTCAAACGGACACTGGAAGAGTTCAACATCACACAGGTACTGTCCAGCCCCTATCATCCTGCTTCACAGGGTTCTCTTGAGCGTAGTCATCAGACTATCAAAGCACTCCTAAAAAAGTTTTGCAATGAGACCTCTAAGGATTGGGATAAGCAACTTGATCTCATCATGTGTATTTTCAGAAGTCTTCCCAATGAGTCACTAGGAGTATCTCCTTATGAGATGCTCTACGGACGTAAGTGCCGTACTCCTCTCAAGGCTTTCAAAGATTCTCTACGTGATGCCACCGTCAGTGAACATCAGAATGTGCCCCAGTTTCTTCAAAACCTACAACACATTCTTGAGAGGGTGCATTCCTTTGCTAAGACCAACCTATTGAAAGCCCAAGAGAGGATGAAGACTCATTACGACCAGCACAGCAAAGTAAGGAAATTTAAACAGGGAGACTTCGTGCTAGCTTATTTCCTATCCCAGGTTCTCCCTTGCAAAACAGGTTTTCAGGACCCTACCGTGTCAAGGAGTGCAGAAACAACTACAACTACGTTCTCGAGACTCCCGATAGGCGGCGGAAGACCCAGTTGTGCCACGTCAACCTACTGAAGCTATATCATGGTACTCCTCCCACTGTGCTAATTAACTACTCCACCTTTACAGGTCCATACAGCCACAGTGAGACCTTCCCTGCTTCTCCTCCCGAAAGCACTGACACTCAGTCAGCGCTTTCCAACTCGGAAATCCTAACTGATATCCATAATTACTTTCAGGACGATAATAGTGCACCTCTCATCAAAATCATCAGAGAACATCAGGAGTTGTTTCGAGATGATCCACAAGAGTGTACTGTGACTCGGCACGACATCCAACTGCTCCCTGACACCCGGCCGATTCGCCAACCATTCTACCGAATCAGCCCTAGCAAGAAGGAAGTCATGCGTGCTGAGGTACAGTACCTCCTGGACCATGGACTGGCTACCCCTTGTGAGTCCCCCTGGGCCTCACCATGTATCTTGGTGCCAAAACCCCAAGGTAAGGTCCGGTTGTGTACTGACTACCGAAAACTAAATAGTGTGACTATCAAGGATGCGTACCCATTACCTAGGATTGATGACATCCTTGACGCCATTGGTAATGCCCGCTACCTGTCCCAAGTGGACTTGCTCAAGGGGTATTACCAGGTGTGCTTAACGGAGCGAGCCAAAGAAATATCTGCCTTCATTACTCCCTTCGGACTTTTCAGATATGAACGCCTTCCCTTTGGACTATGCAATGCCCCGGCCACCTTTCAGAGAGCTGTCAACCGCGTCATCCAGGGCTTGGATAACACCTACGCCTATTTGGATGATATCGTTGTAGCATCCAACACCTGGAGCGAACATCTGCTCCAGCTGCAACGATTGTTCGCCAAGCTCCTGACAGCCGGCCTCACCATCAACCTGGGCAAGTCCACCTTTGCCAAAGGTAAAGTGCGTTATCTGGGTCATGTAATAGGGAGTGGCAGCCTTGCTCCATTAAATATCCACACTCAAGCCATCAAACATTATCCACAGCCTACCACCAGGAAGCAGCTCCTGCGCTTCCTTGGTCTTGCTTCTTATTACCGTAGGTTTGTGAGGAACTTTAGTACGGTAGCGACACCATTAATCACCTTAACCAGTCCCAAGCAACGGTATAATTGGACCATGCAGCAAACCGTTGCTTTTGAACAACTCAAATTCCTGCTCTGTTCAAATCCTATTCTCGTCTCGCCAGATATCACGAAGCCTTTCATCCTCCATGTCGACGCCAGTGGTACCGGCATCGGGGGTGTCCTAATGCAGCAACGAGGCGAGGAGGTTCTACCTGTCAGCTACTACAGCTACAAGTTGAAGCCTCACCAGAAAAACTACAGCACTATAGAGAAGGAACTCCTCTCCATCGTCCTGAATTTGCAGCACTTTGCACCATACCTGCAAGGTGCTCGGTCTACCACCATCTACTCGGACCACAATCCTCTACGCTTCTTACATCAAGCCCAATTCAATAACCAACGTCTGCTACGATGGGCTTTATATCTACAAGGCTTCAATCTGAAGATCTGTTACATCAAGGGGTCTGACAACATCATAGCCGACGCCCTCTCCAGAGTTCATGAGGTAGAGGCAGCTCCACCTACCACTCTACCTCCCGAAAACGTGACTTCTTCCGTAACCGCAGGCTTCGGGGGAGAGTTGTGACGATAATCTCTTTCAAGAGAGATTGAGCCTGCTCTTCCCTTCAATCGTCACGTTTAAAGCTACATTCAAGATACGTTCAGCAGTAGCAAAACGTTTGTCAAGGCAGCCACACGCACCTGCATACCCCCCCCCCCCCCACACTCCTCACCGGCTCAGCGCGACACTTCAACGAGCTAACGACCAGTCTTCACTTGCCTGCATTTCGATTGGTTGGTCAAGATCACACCACTCCTGCTTCGCACCACGCACGCCATCTACCCAAGTCAACGTCTAGGTCACACCAAGAGACCTTCCTCAGAATATTCTCGTGCTCGAAGCTGTGAACAACTAACTGATATACATTGTGTATCAAGTAGAGGTTCTTAGCTTGCGCTAATATTCTCAGCACCATTTATTTCTTTGCATTCTTGTTAACGTAACCAGTCACTTAATCATTTTTGTTATACGTTTTTTTCACTTGTTATTTTTGCACTATTCAATGCCAAGGGATTGTCTTTATTTAAATTTGTTTTCTAGAGTAATTAAATTTCATTGTTTATACTTTGTGTTTTGTGTGTCTTCCCTTACCTTACCACAAACAGGCAAGCAGTCTTTCTTTTTTTTGTGTTATATGTGACCTGGCTTTGACACCTGCCATTGGAGGACTGCCGAACATCCATACTCCACTACTTTACCGTCACAATATATATATATATATATATATATATATATATATATATATATATATATATATATTTATATATATATATATATAATATATATATAATATTTCCATTGAATATGGACCGCTATTCTGTATTTTACATCTTCTGATTTAGGGCTTCTATCCCTCTAACTATTTTCTTAGCATCAGGCTTAGCTGAAAGGAGTTCTCCAAAACTCATTTTCGTAATTCCGGGTGAAGACAAGATGTAATTACTATAGAATGTATTACACTTATTTAAACAATTTGCACAACGTTTCGCCTCCATGGCATTCTCAAGTGAATGAATTTTACAGTGTGATTTGATTTTATACCCGCACTGGGTCAGGTGATAAGATAATAAATGTGAAAACAAAAGGGGATACCAAGGGATATTAGTGGGGTCACACTATGAACATAAGAATAGAGGTAACCGCAGAAGGCCTATTGGCCCATACGAGGCAGCTGGCATCTACATACAAAGATTAATCCAGTGTAATTGGCCTGTTTATGTTGAACATTGTCTTCTGTGTTGGCATCGTTATGTTCTGGTCTTGTCCTTACTCTCATTGTGGGAAGAGTAAATAGTTCCGTGATTTGGGTGTTCACACACAATTATTAAGATTTATTAATAATATTAAGATTTGCCTAATAAGCCAAGTTATTATCGTGTTACCACCTTTTGTCCCTAGGAATATTGTCATATTTTCGGCAGATCATCAATTTTGGGTACCTGGTGCTTTGGTTTGTCTTCGGGTCAAAGCACCCAATCATCTGCAATCCGACTTAAGGAGGATAAAGAAGGCCATAGTTCCTCTAGCACGAACTTTATTGACGAGTTGGGACCTCGGCACAGTTCTCGTCACCAGCGGACACTGCACCCCTACACGTCGGTCAGAGATGATGATATTTACTTAGGTAGGGAATTAGCTTTCTTTTTTTCAGAGCACGAAAGTTCGCTAATTCTGTAATTATCATATTTCATTTCAGTGGGAAAAACTTGCTTATGTCCTATACAGACTTGGCAAGGTATGCCTACATTCTTGGCTACCTAATTCACTTTTGAAGCAATTAAATGTTTCATTTGTCTTTAGAAACTCAGTTTCGCTTACTTAGTAGGATTTTCCTTGCCCTTATTCTCCTACAGTGAGTACCGGGTACAATTTCCTGCGATCTTGATTCATTAATCATTTACCATCTTGAAATTAACATTAATTGTTACGATTCCACAGGATAGGTACCAGTTGCCACGTTGTCCTGTTTCTGACATTCACCATATCACAACAGTATATTCGTTGTACATTTATTTGCTAAATTTCACCATGTTTCGTCTCCAAGCTTTCCGTACAGATCCAGCAGGTGAAATAGGGAACTTAAGTCGTGCCAAGAGGACCGAATTACAAACTCTTGCACATGAGTATCAACTAGATGTTCCCCATGGAGCCAACAAAAATGACATACACAACATACTTTTGGATCACTCTTAGATGAAGGGATAATTGACCATGAAACTCAAGCAAATTACTCTATTGCAGATAAACAATACTTGGCCACTATGAACTTAAACTCGAACTTGCCAAGATCGAGCGGGAGCAACAAAAGGAAGAGCCGCATTACTCAGGAACAACAGGAAGAGAGATCCACCTCAAGGAACGTGAGGCCGCCCTGAGGAAGGAAGAACAGGAAAAGAGAGCCGCCCTCATGGAACGTGAGTTGGCCCTATTCAAAGAGCATGAGCGAGTACAGCTTGAAGCAAAACAACGCCACCTGGAGATACACGCGAGCATGACAAGCAGCAAGCGGCTATATCCATAGAATGTCGTCAAAAAGAACTCACGTTGGAAACCACACACCACACTCAACGCCAACAAGCTACCGCCAGTCTTCCTGTAAGTTTCAATGTTTCCCATGCAAGTAAGTTAATGCCACCATTCGTAGAGACAGAGATTGACGTCTTTTTTACCACCTTTGTGACCCTTGCTAATCAACTTAGGTGGCCTGCCGACCAATGGGCTACCCTTCTCAGAGTACATCTTACAGGTAGAGCTGCAGTCACCCTCACTACTTTGGCATCTGAGAATGACTACCAGACCCTGAAGCAAGCAGTGTTGGACGCCTACCTTCTCTCCACCGAAAGCTACGGACGGAAATTCCGTGATCATCTTAAGGCAAGTACCACCACCTTTCTAGAATTTGCCAACACCAAAATGAGATATTTTATGAAATGCTGGAAGCAGAAACATGTGTCTACCTTTCAGAACTCGTCACCTCTTCTAGTTGAAAGAATCTTGAGGCGTGAATACCTCCTCCTGTCCGTTTCTATTTAGCCATAAGAAGAGACCGATTACGTAAATTTGCAAGTCGGGCTTGACACTTACAGCCTCATCCACCGGCTGACACCGAACCCCTACAGTAAGAAGTCTTGGTACACCTGGTTGATACCTGGTTGATGGGGTTCTGGAGTTCTTCTACTCCCCAAGCCCGGCCCGAGGCCAGGCTTGACTTGTGAGAGTTTGGTCCACTAGGCTGTTGCTTGGAGCGGCCCGCAGGCCCACATACCCACCACAGCCCGGCTGGTCCGGAACTCCTTGGAGGAATAAATCTAGTTTCCTCTTGAAGATGTCCACGGTTGTTCCGGCAATATTTCTTATGCTTGCTGGGAGGACGTTGAACAACCGCGGACCTCTGATGTTTATACAGTGTTCTCTGATTGTGCCTATGGCCCCCTGCTCTTCACTGGTTCTATTCTGCATTTTCTTCCATATCGTTCACTCCAGTACGTTGTTATTTTACTGTGTAGATTTGGGACCTGGCCCTCCAGTATCTTCCAGGTGTATATTATTTGATATCTCTCTCGTCTTCTTTCTAGTGAGTACATTTGGAGAGCTTTGAGACGATCCCAATAATTTAGGTGCTTTATCGCGTCTATGCGTGCGTATATGTTCTCTGTATTCCCTCTATTTCAGCAATCTCTCCTGCTCTAAGGGGGAAGTGAGTACTGAACAGTACTCAAGACGGGACAGCACAAGTGACTTGAAGAGTACAAGCATTGTGATGGGATCCCTGGATTTGAAAGTTCTCGTAATCCATCCTATCATTTTTCTGGCTGTCGCAATATTTGCTTGGTTATGCTCCCTAAACGTTAGGTCGTCAGACATCATTATTCCCAAATCCTTTACATGTTGTTTTCCTACTATGGGCACATTTGATTGTGTTTTGTACCCTGTATTATGTTTAAGGTCCTCATTTTTACCGTACCTGAGTACCTGGAATTTGTCACTGTTAAACATCATATTATTTTCTGATGCCCAGTCGAAAACTTTATTAATATCAGCTTGAAGTTTTTCAATGTCTTCAGCCGAGGTAATTTTCATACTGATTTTTGTGTCGTCTGCAAAGGATGATACGAAGCTGTGACTTGTATTTTTGTCTATATCTGATATGAGAATAAGGAAAAGCAGCGGTGCAAGGACTGTACCCTGAGGTACAGAGCTTTTAACTGCACTTGGACTAGATTTTATATGGTTGACCGTTACTCGCTGAGTCCTGTTTGACAGAAAACTGAGTATCCAGCGTCCTACTTTACCGGTTATTCCCATTGACTTCATTTTGTGTGCTATCACGCCATGGTCACATTTATCGAAAGCCTTTGCGAAGTCCGTGTATATCACATCAGCATTCTGTTTTTCTTCTAATGCCTCAGTGACTTTATCGTAGTGCTCAAGTAGCTGTGAGAGGCACGATCTTCCCGCTCGAAATCCATGTTGGCCTGGGTTGTGAAGGTCATTGGTCTCCATGAAATTGGTGACCTGACTCCTAATCACTCTCTCAAATACTTTTATTATGTGCGATGTTAGTGCAACTGGTCTATAATTCTTTGCCAATGCTTTGCTCCCTCCCTTGTGTAGAGGGGCTATGTCTGCTACTTTAAGTGCATCTGGTATCTCCCCGTGTCCAAGCTCTTCCTCCACACTATACTGAGTGCCTGTGCTACCGGCACTTTGCATTTCTTTATAAATATTGAATTCCATGAGTCTGGACTGGGGCCGGTGCGAGTGCATGGGCATGTTTTCAATTTCTCTTTCAAAATTTAGTGCGCTCGTGTTGATATCAGTTATATTTACAGGGGTTTGGATATCCCGCATAAAGAAATTGTCTGGATCTTCTACTTTCATGTTGTTTATTGGAGTGCTAAACATGTCCTCATACTGCTTTTTTAGGATTTCACTAATTTCTTTGTCATCCTCCGTGTATGAACCTTCACTTGTACGAATAGGTCCAATACTGGCAGTAGTTTTTGCTTTTGATTTCGCATATGTGAAGAAGTATTTTGGATTTTTCTTTATTTCCTGAATTGCTTTCTGTTCTAACTGCCTTTCTTCAGTTTCATATGAGTGTTTCAATTTCCGCTCGATTTCTTCAATCTCCCTATTTAAATTATTCCTTCTTTGACGGGAAATTCGTGTCTGCATAAGCAGTTCCGTTATTCTTTTCCTGCGTTTATAGTGTCTTCTGCGTTCTCTTTCTACGTTGGATCTCTTTCTGGCTTTCCTCAAAGGAACATGTTTCAGACAGACTTGATACGCTTCCGAAGTCAGTTTTTCTATTCCTTCTGTAGGACTTTATTACTTAAAACAGTTTCCCATGGAATGTTTAAGTTCCCTGTTTATTATCTCCCAGTCTATCCTTTTATTATTAAAATTGAATTTACTGAATAGCCCCTCTCGCTTTATCAACGTTTTAGGTCTATTCTGAGTATTTGATGGTTTTTGGTCGGGTCCCCCCCCAAACTCTACTTTCCTCTTTCTTGTTTTCTCATATGATGGTTACGTTACAGTACGAAAAGTGAGTCTA
>WNGS01005038.1:0-19765 GCA_020271785.1 Procambarus virginalis | reverse complement strand
CTCCACGCCGGGGCGGCAACACACACAACACACTCCACGCCGGGCGGCAAACACACTCCACGCCGGGGCGGCAACACACTCCACGCCGGGGCGGCAACACACTCCACGCCGGGGCGGCAACACACACAACACACACTCCACGCCGGGGCGGCAACACACACAACACACTCCACGCCGGGGCGGCAACACACACAACACACTTCACGCTGGGGCGGCAACACACACAACACACTCCACGCCGGGGTGGCAACACACACAACACACTCCACGCCGGGGCGGCAACACACACAACACACTCCACGCCGGGGCGGCAACACACACAACACACTCCACGCCGGGGCGGCAACACACACTACACACTCCACGCCGGGGCGGCAACACACACAACACACTCCACGCCGGGGCGGCAACACACACAACACACTCCACGCCGGGGCGGCAACACACACAACACACTCCACGCCGGGGCGGCAACACACACAACACACTCCACGCCGGGGTGGCAACACACACAACACACTCCACGCCGGGGCGGCAACACACACAACACACTCCACGCCGGGGCGGCAACACACACAACACACTCCACGCCGGGGCGGCAACACACACAACACACTCCACGCCGGGGTGGCAACACACTCCACGCCGGGGTGGCAACACACTCCACGCCGGGGTGGCAACACACTCCACGCCGGGGTGGCAACACACTCCACGCCGGGGTGGCAACACACTCCACGCCGGGGTGGCAACACACTCCACGCCGGGGTGGCAACACACACAACACACTCCACGCCGGGGCGGCAACACACACAACACACTCCACGCCGGGGTGGCAACACACACAACACACTCCACGCCGGGGTGGCAACACACTCCACGCCGGGGTGGCAACACACTCCACGCCGGGGTGGCAACACACTCCACGCCGGGGTGGCAACACACACAACACACTCCACGCCGGGGTGGCAACACACACAACACACTCCACGCCGGGGTGGCAACACACACAACACACTCCACGCCGGGGCGGCAACACACACAACACACTCCACGCCGGGGTGGCAACACACACAACACACTCCACGCCGGGGCGGCAACACACACAACACACTCCACGCCGGGGTGGCAACACACTCCACGCCGGGGTGGCAACACACTCCACGCCGGGGTGGCAACACACACAACACACTCCACGCCGGGGTGGCAACACACACAACACACTCCACGCCGGGGCGGCAACACACACAACACACTCCACGCCGGGGCGGCAACACACTCCACGCCGGGGCGGCAACACACACTACACACTCCACGCCGGGGTGGCAACACACACTACACACTCCACGCCGGGGCGGCAACACACACTACACACTCCACGCCGGGGCGGCAACACACACTACACACTCCACGCCGGGGCGGCAACACACACAACACACTCCACGCCGGGGCGGCAACACACACAACACACTCCACGCCGGGGTGGCAACACACACAACAAAACCCAAAAGCCAAACTTCATGCAACAAACAAAAGACTCTTCCCTTAATGCCGGGTAAGAATGACTACAAAAGTTCGATTTTTAGAGCTTGTTGGAACAAAGAAAGAACTTTAGAGGTGTTGTCCTGCGACCTTTGAAGAAACGGGTTGTCTGAGAGAACTGACGGAGAACACTGTCCTAACTTTCTCACTCTCAGTCACAGCAATGTCTCGTGGTTAAGAATGTTGCAGGTCACTGTTGGCCCTGGTGAGTTTCTGTATTTACTACTAGTTGTACCCGGCCATGCGTCGCTGTGGCTCAGCAACTCTTCCCAGTCCTCTCGTCCTCCCCACCATTCCTCACTCTCCTGTCCCTTGTCCTCCCCGCCATTTCTCACTCCCTCGTCCTCCCCGCCATTCCCCACTCTCCCGTCCCCTCGTCCTCCCTGCCATTCCCCACTCCCTCGTCCCTCGTCCTCCCCACCATCCCCCACTCTACTCCCTTCGTCCTCCTCTGCATTCCCCACTCCCTCATCCGATGCATTCCCAAATGATCTGATGAGTACCCATTGTACGCCGACCACCTCATAACTGTGGGGGCGCGTACCATATCGTTCCTCTCTTCCGCTTAGCTGTGATTTCGTAAACTCCTTTGCCATCACTTGGGGAGAGCCTAACTCACTTTTATGACCCAGCAGTACAACGCACGCTGCCACATCCGCGTCCTACTCGAGTACGCTTAGAGGTTAGGACGGCGGGAAATTCTCCTAAAGTTTCAAAACGTCATGAAAAACGTTAATTGAAAGTTTCCTCTCCTAACCTTACCGAGTAGGCCGGACGACTCAAACAGAAAACGTGACAGTACGTCACTTTCGTGAGCCAATTTCATTTCAAATTATGTCCACTTTTGGCCATAGCAGACGAGCGAAAAGCGACATTACTTTAAGAGGACGGGATGTAGTGTTATCCTGTTTGATTGTCTGCTTCAATTGTCGAACTGAGTGACAGGTGGTCATTGTCGTAAATTATCGTTGTTGTTAACTATCTGGATGACAGTAATTAACGTAATTAATCAATGTAAATATCCCAAATTGTGGTTTTGATTAAACTGATTTGAAGTCAATTGTTCTTGTCTGTGTGATACGAACAGATAAAGTAATTGTTGTGATTGTCGTCCTTAATGATGTGAGTTAAGGTCATTTGTGAGGGGTTATCACCCTGGAAACACAAACCGTAACTGTCTCTATTTTCCGCTTGTTACAACTTGTAATAAAATGGTTACATCTTGTTTATGACATATTAGAACGTTGTTACAACTTGCTATATTGGTTGTTATAACTGGTTAGGTTAGCTTAGGGGTTCAAACTTGTTCGAACGTTGTACCAATGTCGTAGTTTCGGTGTGTGTTTGGTCTCCATGGAGACCGTCTCAGTGACCCAAATTCAAATTTCAAATTCAAATTCAAATTTTTATTCATGTACACACACATAGATGATTTACAAACATAGTGTTGGATTTATAGATAGAGCTAGTACATACAATACTTAGAGCCACTAGTACGCATAGCATTTATAGATAGAGCTAGTACATACAATACTTAGAGCCACTAGTACGCATAGCATTTATAGATAGAGCTAGTACATACAATACTTAGAGCCACTAGTACACATAGCATTTATAGATAGAGCTAGTACATACAATACTTAGAGCCACTAGTACACATAGCATTTATAGATAGAGCTAGTACATACAATACCTAGAGCCACTAGTACGCATAGCGTTGCTGGCAAGTAGCATTGTTGTTATTGCTATGACTCTTTGCTATCACAACAGCATATATTAAACAAATATTATAATTAGTTTAATTGGAAAAAAAATTAAGAAAAAAAAGGATTGTTTTTTTTTTTTCAATTTTTTTTTTTTTCATTTTTTTCGGGCGATTTGCATCAAACTTACACACCTGCCTGTACGTAAGCCTATCTGTAAGGAATTTTGGAGAAAATTGGTTGATGTCAACCTCAGCCACAGATTTTAGAACCTTAGACTTTATTCATTTCTGTTTTTTTCAATTGACACAAATGTTTACAAAACTGATTAATTTTTTATTCAATTTACATGAAACTTACACAGTATATGTGGAGGGCATGTCTCTACATGTGCAGGATTTCATTTTTCTCTAAGATCATTTACTGATTTTATAATAGCAATAAACATGCCATATTTGCATAATTTTGGGGGGGAACTTTGAACATTTATATTAGGAAAACTAAAGATGTTTTGGAAATTCTAAAACACACAATCCTTTATTATATGCCAATGTGTCAGAAAAGTGTCACAGAATAATTATATCTGAAACGTGTGTTCTGAAGTGTAGACTTGAAAATGTGTAAAAAACGTTGAAAAAAAAACAAAAAAAAATCTCTCTTTCTATTTACGCTGATATACACTGATGGTTCCCTACACCGCACCACGGGTGCAGCTGGAAGTGCAGTTGTTCTGACAATGGGCGATGGCTTGTACTTTGAGTGGGGAGTCCGTATAAACAATTGGGCCTCTACCCTTCAGACCGAACTATTTGCCTTGATCCTTGCACTGAAATGTGTACAAGTCTCCAAACTTGATACATTAATTGTGACTCCTTATCATCCTTAAATGCTCTCAACTCTTTAAGACATAACTGTAACATGCTCGTGTCCGAAGCATGTTACAGTTTAACAAAATTATTAAGGATGGTAACAGAGTCCATTTCATGTGGTCTCCATCTCATGTTGGCCTCCGAATGCATGATAGAGCTGATAAGTTAGCCAAAGAATCTGCCTTTAAAGGAGCCGTTGAGTGTAACCTTGGATTGTCAATGAGCAATCTGAGAGCAGCAGTACACCGAGAACTTCAACAAGATCTTGTAGATCTGAGGCAAAGTGAAATTGACACCAGTAATTCCATCTATCATCATACTATCATGCAAGAGGAGCCACACATCTATGGATCATCCAATAAAATCAGCAGACTTCTAGATGTTACTGCTGCTCGGCTTAGACTCGGTTACAAGTATCTCTGGGAATTCTCATTATCTGCCGATGTAGACCTGACAAAATGTAAACTGTGTCAACAAAATTATTCGCACACCCTCCGTCACTATGTGATGGAGTGCGAAAAGATACGTGAATTTAGAGACAATTCTATAACCAATGTTCCAGCGATGTGTAAATATTTCATTCAAAATGATCTGCTACCAGAAATTTTAGCCAAATATCCCCAGTTTGCTAACTGTAGGTAGTAACTGAGTGATTGTAACCTATCCACCGCTGTCCACTGGATGGGAGGCGGTGTGCAGGACAAACATATAAATTTTGACACTAGCTCTCCACATATGTCAGTTGCTTAATTTAGAACCTGTACTTTAGGTCGATCTCGAACCCATTGTTGATGTGATGACTTATATTGAATTTTGTAACTAGCTCATCAAGATTGTAACTTGCTTAGCTAAATGAATTGTGGGGTTCAGTCCCTGAGCCCATTATGTGCCTCTGTAACCCTTTCCACTACCGCCCACAAGATGGGTATGGGGTGCATAATAAATGAACTAAACTAACTAACTAAACTAACGCTGCAGTACTGAAACTTGGGACAATTTCAGCACTTTTCATATACAACTAGTTAAATAATATTGGTTGACATTGAACAACTTTTCCCACATAACCAAAACGGCCCCTTAAACAGTTAATGAGCTCCGAAGCACCAGGAGGCTGTTTATAACAATAACAACAGTTGATTGGCAATTTTTAGTGCTTGTAAACTGTTTAATAAATGTAACCAAAGCCGTCAAAGATTGAGGAAAGATGTACACGTTCGTAAGTGCTTGCGTAAGTGCTTTCGTGAATCTGGCCCCAGGTGCGTAAGTGCTTTCGTGAATCTGGCCCCAGGTGCGTAAGTGCTTTCGTGAATCTGGCCCCAGGTGCGTAAGTGCTTTCGTGAATCTGGCCCCAGGTGCGTAAGTGCTTTCGTGAATCTGGCCCCAGGTGCGTAAGTGCTTTCGTGAATCTGGCCCCAGGTGCGTAAGTGCTTTCGTGAATCTGGCCCCAGGTGCGTAAGTGCTTTCGTGAATCTGGCCCCAGGTGCGTAAGTGCTTTCGTGAATCTGGCCCCAGGTGCGTAAGTGCTTTCGTGAATCTGGCCCCAGTACATCAGCCAAGAGCAGTACGGACAGGAGTCCGTGCTATACTGAGAGCTGGTTGATTAGCTGTCATTAGTGTTTATGCTTTGAATTAGAGTTAAGTTCTGTAATAAATTGTTGTTGCTAAGAAGAGAAGTGTGTTTATGTCAACACCTTGCAACAATACTCACACCTCGCTCATGCTGCAACAATCTAGACTATTACTTGTTCTTAATGAAGACCTGCTTCTGGAGTCGAACCTGATTCACAGCCACATTTTCACTAAATATTAAATTCAGTATGAGAAGCCATTAGTTACCCCTTAAGATTGCCACAGGCAGTTAAGGAACTTAACGACCTAGTGGATAGGGGAACCAGGCAATTAGACGCTGGCGGCTGCTCTCGCCTCTCTCAGTCTTGTGAAGTATATTGTACACATTTGGTGGGTCTGGTGGCAGGGTGGACAGCGCTCGGGATTATAAATCCTAGGGTCTGGGGGATCGATCCCCTGCGATGGTGGAAACAAATGTATAGAGTTTCTTTTAGCCTGATGATCCTGTTTACCAAGCAGTAAATAGGTAACTGGGAGTTAGACAGCTGCTACGGTGTGTGTGTGTGTGTAAAAAACATTAATTGACAGTTGAGAGGCGGGACCAAAGAGCCAGCGCTCAACCCCCGCAAGCACAACTAGATGAGAACAACTAAATAAATAAATAAATATGTTTATTCAGGTAAGGTATATACATGCAAGTGAGGTTACATTAATGGATCGAATTATAGGTAGAGCTAGTACATACAATGCCTAAAGCCACTATTACGCAATGCGTTTCGGGCAGGAAGAACATTAATATCTAGAACTTAATATTAATAGAGCATAAAGAATAAAATGTGTTGAGAACAAATACAAATAAAGATACAAAAAAGGGGGAACATGACTGAAAAAGCAGCACAAATACAAAAGGTTGACAAACAGTGTTGATTAAAAAATAACAGACATGGGTTGAACTAGAGGGGTAAAGTAGGTTACAGGGAATTTATTAGGTAGTGTTTAGTTTTATTCTTAAACTGGTTGAGAGAGGTACAGTCTTTAACATGGTTGGGAGAGGTACAGTCTTTAACATGGTGAAGTCTTGAAGTCTAGGTATTCAATCAAACTTACCCATGAAGTCTAGGTATTCACCTAGTCTTTAACTAGGTGAATACATCTGGCAGTTAACGTGGTAGCTTGTGTAGTCCTGAGAGGTCATCACTAGTGAACTACTCTGGTAGTTAACGTGCTGGCTTGTGTAGTCCTGAGAGGTCATCACTAGTGAACTACTCTGGCAGTTAACGTGCTCACTTGTGTAGTCCTGAGAGGTCATCACTAGTGAACTACTCTGGTAGTTAACGTGCTGGCTTGTGTGGTCCTGAGAGGTGATCACTAGTGAACTACTCTGGCAGTTAACGTGCTGGCTTGTGTAGTCCTGAGAGGTGATCACTAGTGAACTACTCTGGCAGTTAACGTGCTGGCTTGTGTAGTCCTGAGAGGTCATCACTAGTGAACTACTCTGGCAGTTAACGTGCTGGCTTGTGTAGTCCTGAGAGGTGATCACTAGTGAACTATTCTGGCAGTTAACGTGCTGGCTTGTGTAGTCCTGAGAGGTGATCACTAGTGAACTACTCTGGCAGTTAACGTGCTGGCTTGTGTAGTCCTGGGAGGTCATCACTAGTGAACTACTCTGGCAGTTAACGTGCTGGCTTGTGTAGTCCTGAGAGGTCATCACTAGTGAACTACTCTGGCAGTTAACGTGCTGGCTTGTGTAGTCCTGAGAGGTCATCACTAGTGAACTACTCTGGCAGTTAACGTGCTGGCTTGTGTAGTCCTGAGAGGTGATCACTAGTGAACTACTCTGGCAGTTAACGTGCTGGCTTGTGTAGTCCTGAGAGGTCATCACTAGTGAACTACTCTGGCAGTTAACGTGCTGGCTTGTGTAGTCCTGAGAGGTCATCACTAGTGAACTACTCTGGCAGTTAACGTGCTGGCTTGTGTAGTCCTGAGAGGTCATCACTAGTGAACTACTCTGGCAGTTAACGTGCTGGCTTGTGTAGTCCTGAGAGGTCATCACTAGTGAACTACTCTGGCAGTTAACGTGCTGGCTTGTGTAGTCCTCAGAGGTCATCACTAGTGAACTACTCTGGCAGTTAACGTGCAGGCTTGTGTAGTCCTCAGAGGTCATCACTAGTGAACTACTCTGGCAGTTAACGTGCTGGCTTGTGTAGTCCTGAGAGGTCATCACTAGTGAACTAGTGTCACCAATATCAACAAAAGTCTCACAGTTGCATCGTTGCATTGCACGAAAGCAGAATTAGTGACCTTAAGTGCTGATCATCTAACCAGGAGATCCATAATCTATGCTCCGACTATTGGGTGAAGGAAAAAGCTGTCATGCAAGAACAACAATGTCAACTTACTGACAAATCTGCAATATTCTTGATGAAGATGAAGATAGAATTTGCAACAATGGATGCAGAAGCCAAAGCAACATGCAGGCGATGAGTCACAATAACGTGGCTGAAGTATGTTGACCAGACCACACACTAGAAGGTGAAGGGACGACCACAACGTTTCGGTCCGTCCTGGAACATTCTCAAGTCGACTGTGAGAATGGTCCAGGACGGACCGAAACGTGGTCGTCCCTTCACCTTCAAGTGTGTGGTCTGGCCAAAGCAACATGACTAACAACGGCAATAGAAGCCGTCAACCCGTCAACAGAAGCAAGAGTTGGAATTATCCCGACAAACAGATCAAGAACAATCTGAACTAGAACAAAAATGAGCGTAATTGGAATTGAAAAAGGCAGCCATTGTTGTACAGCAGAAGGAACGTGAACTGGGATTGGACACCATAATATATACGGGCTCACCATAGCCCGTGCTACTTGGAACTTTTTGTTCCAGGTAGTGAATCTTTAACAACAAGAAACAATGGACACCATACAGAAGTAGAAGTTTTGCTACATACAGAGATCACACTAGCGTGATGCATCAAATGAACAACTCCACAAGGGCCGTGACGAGGATTCGAACCTGCGTCCGGGAGCATCCCAGACACTGCCTTAATCGACTGAGCTAAGGCAGTGTCTGAGATGCTCCTGGACGCAGGTTCGATTCCTCGTCACGGCCCTTGTGGATTTGTTCATTGGAAACTTTGCGCCCATAGAGACTTGCCAAGCGACTCTAAGTGGGCCTAAGGGGGCACTTGAATGGTTTTCGATCCAAATGTACAATGAAAACTGGTTCAATTTCAATCAAACTTTTTTGGCGAGTTGTACATGAAAAGAGTTGCATCTGGTCCAAGTCTCAGCATCGTAGCATAAATAGGAAGGGAGGAAAAAATATTGAAGTGTCAAAATTATTCCAAAATGGTCAAAACGATTATCAAACACAAGTGTCAACTAATATCATATCTATGACTCAGCTATCACAATAGCATATATTAAAAAATATTATAATTAGTTTTATTAGAAAAATAATTAAGTTAAACAAAAATGATATTTTTTTATTTATTTTTTTTATCGGAGGATTTTCATGCAACTTATACAGGTGAGAGGACATAAGCCTATCTGTAAGGGCGCCAATTTTGGAGAAAATTGGTTGATGTCAACTTCAGCCACAGATGGCAGCACCTTACACTTTATTATTTATTTTCAATATTTTCAAGTAACATAAAAGTTCTTATAACTCTTTCATTTGTTATTCATTCATTTATTGATTTTATAATAGCAATAAACATGACATATTTGCATAATTTTTTGGAGGGAACTTTGACAATTTGTATTAGGAAAACTAAAGATGTTTGGAAACTCCCAAACTCAGATGCTTTCTTAATACTAAGGTGTCACAGAAAGTGTCATAGAATGATGATATCTGAAAAGGTGAAAGNTACCATATGGGTGTGAGGTGGTGTTATGACCACACATACACCAGTATGATCATACTGTAGCTGTGTATGATTGCTCAAACTGTATAGTGATGTCTTGGCTGATTAGCCTAGTATCACCAATATTATTATGTAGTTATTCTTTTTCGAGAACACACTAGTATTAAATGTGTATTGCCAATGTATGTCACATATATCTATGTATATTATATTTCTGTACCATAATCCTTGCCATGTATTTGTGGGTATATATTAGAAGTGTAGTGAATAGCAGTTGCCTAATGTCATGTAGCTTGTTAAATATCCGTATATGCTTATAATATAGAATGCCTCATAATGCTGTATAGGAAATATTATGTGAACTATGATGGAGAATGTATAAATTTAGGTCTCGGATGTATTACTGTCATGTATGCTGTGTAATTTCCCTTTCATTATTGTTCATTGCATTGTCCTCTAACATTAAATTAGATTTTGGCATTGTGAGATGTATACCACATAGACATGGTTTTGATACACATGTTGTATATATATACTTTATATTGTATTCATGTATACTTATGTATAATAGCCTGAAGGCCCTTCCTTGCCTCCTTGTCCACCTACACCCATCTCCTCTACACCTTCACCCGTCTCCTCTACACCTACACCCTCCTCCTCTACACCTACACCCATCTCCTCTACACCTTCACCCGTCTCCTCTACACCTACACCCACCTCCTCTACACCTACACTCGTCTCCTTTACACCTACACTCGTCTCCTCTTCACCTACACCTGTCTCTTCTACACCTACACCCATCTCCTTTACACCTACACCCGTCTCCTCTACACCTACACCCGTCTCCTCTACACCTACACCCGTCTCCTCTACACCTACACCCGTCTCCTCTACACCCACCACCTCTACACCTACACCCATCTCCTCTACACCTACACCCGTCTCCTCTACACCTACACTCGTCTCCTCTACACCTACACCTGTCTCCTCTACACCTACTCCCTCCTCTTCACTTACACCCTCCTCCTCTACACCTACACCTGTCTCCTCTACACCTACACCCTCCTCCTCTACACCTACACCCGTCTCCTCTACACCTACACCCCCCTCCTCTACACCTACACTCGTCTCCTCTACACCTACACCCGTCTCCTTTACACCTACACCCGTTTCCTCTACACCTACACCCGTCTCCTCTACACCTACACCCGTCTCCTCTACACCCGTCTCCTCTACACCTACACCCGTCTCCTCTACACCTACACCCGTCTCCTCTACACCTGTCTCCTGTACACCTGCACCCGTCTCCTCTACACCTACACCCGTCTCCTCTACACCCATCTCCTCTACACATACACTCTCCTCCTCTACACCTACACCCATCTCCTCTACACCTACACCCGTCTCCTCTACACCTACACGCGCCTCCTCTACACCTACACGCGCCTCCTCTACACCTACACCCGTCTCCTCTACACCTACACCCACCTCTATACCTACACCCACCTCCTCTACACCTACACCCTCTACACCCGTCTCCTCTACACCTACACCCGTCTCCTCTACACCTACACCTGTCTCCTCTACACCTACACCCATCTCCTCTACACCTACACCCGTCTCCTCTACACCTACACCCGTCTCCTCTACACCTACACCCTCCTCCTCTACACCTACACCTATCTCCTCTACACCTACACCCGCCACCTCTACACCTACACCTGTCTCCTCTACACCTACACCCGTCTCCTCTACACCTACACCGTCTCCTCTACACCTACACCCGTCTCCTCTACACCTACACCCATCACACCTACACCCATCTCCTCTACACCTACACCCGTCTCCTCTACACCTACACCCGTCACACCTACACCCATCTCCTCTACACCTACACCCGTCTCCTCTACACCTACACCCATCTCCTCTACACCTACACCTGTCTCCTCTACACCTACACCCGTCTCCTCTACACCTACACCCGTCTCCTCTACACCTACACCCTCCTCCTCTACACCTACACCCGTCTCCTCTACACCTACACCTGTCTCCTCTACACCTACACCCGTCTCCTCTACACCTACACTTACTTAGGATATAAATAAATCACAATAACAACGCTTGCATAGATTAATCAACATTACCAAGAACATCGTCAGTGGAGAACAATTGATATTACTGAGGAGCAAGGAAGTTGAGAGCCAAGAACATTGTCATGAAGAACACTCTGGCGTAGAACAATGAACATTTCCCTGAACACTCTGAGAAGCAGGTGAGGAAACACCTCAGGAGGAGTTTTTCTCAGATGTTTCAAGAATACATATCTAAAGATGTTCAAAATTATTTTTTATTCTGTTCAGTGTTGAAGCGAATGTCTTTTATGCTTTTGATAAATTACAAAAAAGAGATGAGCTAGTATAATAAAAAGTTTTTATGGAAATATTTTAGAAATATTTCATGAAAAAAGGTCCTTTTTGACGGGCACAATAGCAGGGACTCCACGCCGGGGCGGCAACACACACAACACACTCCACGCCGGGGCGGCAACACACACAACACACTCCACGCCGGGGCGGCAACACACACAACACACTCCACGCCGGGGCGGCAACACACACAACACACTCCACGCCGGGGCGGCAACACACACAACACACTCCACGCCAGGGCGGCAACACACTCCACGCCGGGGCGGCAACACACTCCACGCCGGGGCGGCAACACACTCCACACCGGGGCGGCAACACACTCCACGCCGGGGCGGCAACACACACAACACACTCCACGCCGGGGCGGCAACACACACAACACACTCCACGCCGGGCGGCAACACACTCCACGCCGGGGCGGCAACACACACAACACACTCCACGCCGGGGTGGCAACACACTCCACGCCGGGGCGGCAACACACACAACACACTCCACGCCGGGGCGGCAACACACACAACACACTCCACGCCGGGGCGGCAACACACACAACACACTCCACGCCGGGGCGGCAACACACACAACACACTCCACGCCGGGGCGGCAACACACACAACACACTCCACGCCAGGGCGGCAACACACACAACACACTCCACGCCGGGGCGGCAACACACACAACACACTCCACGCCGGGGCGGCAACACACACAACACACTCCACGCCGGGGCGGCAACACACACAACAAAACCCAAAAGCCAAACTGCATGCAACAAACAAAAGACTTTTCCCTTAATGCCGGGTAAGAATGACTACAAAAGTTCGATTTTTAGAGCTTGTTGGAACAAAGAAAGAACTTTAGAGGTGTTGTCCTGCGACCTTTGAAGATACGGGTTGTCTGGGAGAACTGACGGAGAACACTGCCCTAACTTTCTCACTCTCAGTCACAGCAATGTCTCGTGGTTAAGAATGTTGCAGGTCACTGTTGGCCCTGGTGAGTTTCTGTATTTACTACTAGCTGTACCTGGCCATGTGTTGCTGTGGCTCAGCAACCCTTCCCTGTTGGCCCTGGTGAGTTTCTGTATTTACTACTAGCTGTACCTGGCCATGTGTTGCTGTGGCTCAGCAACCCTTCCCTGTTGGCCCTGGTGAGTTTCTGTATTTACTACTAGCTGTACCTGGCCATGTGTTGCTGCAACCCGTCCTCACACAAGACAGCACATATATGACTTAATGCTTAAAGTCCATATGTTGAATGTGATTTAGTACATATGTGGTATATTCCGAGTTATCTTTTTTACCAAGGCCCAAACTCTTCCTCACGTACCAATTTACGTCTCACAGTACCCGTCCATCAACGTAGATAGCAGAATAGTCGTGATTGGTTCACTTATAATGAAAATTGTAGTTTTCAGGTCCCACATGGGTTGTGAAATTTACCTACTATTGTCCATGCTCTTAGAATATTACAAATCAGCTACATCCTATTGAAGGCTCGTAGTTTTTTTTTTGAGAAATATTAGTTGTTCTTAGTAAATTATAATAAGCACTATAAATTATTACATAGAATTACAGTGCTTCACTAATCAATATAATATACAGTAGTTTGTGCCTTAGAAATATTTAAAGAATGTTCTGTAGGAACGCTAACAGAAAACGATGTTATGTTTTCTATAGGGTAAACTACTGCAAATGGTGTGGTGTCTACTATATATCAACTATAGGATGCGTATAGGGTCCACTAAAACCTTTTAGGTGGGTAAGGGGTCCAATACCACCCGCAGGATGGGTATGGGGGTCACATCCACCCACAGGATGGGCATGGGGATCATCCATCCACCCACATCCACCCACAGGAAGGGTATGGGGTCCAATACCATACACTGGATGTGTATGGCGTCCACTACCACCGACAGGATGTGCATGGGGCTCACAACCACCCACAGGATGGGTATGGGGTCCAATACCACCCACAGGATGAGTATGGCGTCCACTGTCAACCACTGGATGGGTATGGGGCTCCAACCACCCACAGGATGGGTATGGGGTCCAATACCACCCACAGGATGAGTATGGCGTCCACTACCACCCACAGGATGTGTATGGGGCTCCAACCACCCACAGGAAGGGTATGGGGTCCAATACCACCCACAGGATGAGTATGGCGTCCACTACCACCCACAGGATGTGTATGGGGCTCACAACCACCCACAGGATGGGTATGGGGTCCAATACCACCCACAGGATGAGTATGGCGTCCACTATCACCCACAGGATGAGTATGGCGTCCACTATCACCCACAGGATGGGTATGGGGCTCCAACCACCCACAGGATGGGTATGGGGTCCAATACCACCCACAGGATGAGTATGGGGTCCAATAAAATATGTAAAACTAAAATTATGTAAAACTAAACACTACCTGATAAATTCCCTGTAACCTACCTTACCCCTCTATTGTCAACCCATGTCTTATTTTTTTATTCAACGCTGTTTGTCTACATATTGTATTTGTGCTGGTTTTTCAGTCATGTTCCCCCCTTTTTTGTCTTTATTTGTATAAATAATAAAATAAATAAATATGTTTATTCAGGAAAGGTACATACATAGAGATTTTACATAAGTGGATCGATTTATAGATAGAGCTAGTACATACAATGCCTAAAGCCACTATTACGCAATGCGTTTCGGGCAAGAAAACATTAATATCTAAAACTTAATACTAATTGAACAAAAAGAATAAAATGTTATGAGAACAGATACAAATAAAGGTACAAAAAAAGGGGGGAACATGACTGAAAAGCAGCACAAATACAATATGTAGACAAACAGCGTTGAATAAAAAAAAAATAAGACATAGGTTGACAATAGGGGGGTAAAGTAGGTTACAGGGAGTTTATCAGGTAGTGTTTAGTTTTAATCTTAAACTGGTTGAGAGAGGTACAGTCTTTAACATGGTTGGGAAGGTCATTCCACATTCTGGGTCCCTTGATTTGTAGAGCATTTCTAGTTTGGTTAAGTCGTACTCTTGGAATATCAAAACTGTATTTATTTCTGGTGTGGTGCTCATGGGTTCTGTTACAGCTTTCAATGAAGCTTTTAAGGTCAGGATTGGCATTACAGTTCAGCGTTTTATATATGTATAATACACATGAGAGAATGTGCAGTGACTTAATATCTAACATATTGAGAGATTTGAGTAGGGGTACCGAGTGATGTCTGGGGCCAGAGTTGGATATTGTCCTAATAGCAGCTTTGTGTTGAGTAATTAGAGGACGTAAATGATTTTGGGTAGTAGAACCCCAAGCACAAATACCATAGTTGAGATATGGATAGATGAGGGAGTAATAGAGAGTCACCAGGGCAGGGCGGGGTACATAATATCTGATCTTAGAAAGAATGCCAACAGTTTTTTGAAACTTTTTTTGATATATTTAGAATGTGTCCCTGGAAATTAAGCTTGTGATCAATGAGAACGCCAAGGAATTTGCCATCTAATTTGTTACAAATTTGGGTATTGTTAATCTTGAGATTTATTTGGTTAGAGGATTTATTGCCAAACAGAATATAGAAAGTTTTGTCAATGTTAAGGGTGAGTTTGTTGGCAGTTAGCCAAAGATGGACTTTATTAAGCTCGGTATTTACTGTGGCATTTAGAGCAAGGGGGTCAGGACTGGAGTAAATGAAGGTTGTGTCGTCAGCAAATAGAATTGGTCTAAGGTGTTGGGAGGCATTTGGAAGGTCATTAATGTAGATGAGAAAGAGGAGAGGGCCAAGTATACTGCCCTGAGGAACACCAATGTTGATGGGTAGGGTAGGAGAAATTGAATTGTTCACAGAAACATACTGGAGTCTGTCAGTAAGGTAAGATTTGAGGTATTGCAGGGAGAGTCCTCTGACTCCATAATGATGTAATTTAAGAAGAAGGTTTTGGTGGTTCACAGTGTCAAAAGCCTTACGCAGGTCCACAAATAACCCAACAGGGAACTCATTTTTATCAAGAGCTGCATGAATTAAGTTAATCATACTAATAAGTGCATCGTTAGTGCTTTTTTTAGGTCTGAAGCCATATTGGCAAGAGCTAAGTATATTGTTCTTGGCTAGATAAGAGTAAAGCTGCTTGTAGATTAGTTTTTCAAAATTTTTGATAAGTTAGGCAGGATTGAAATAGGTCTGTAGTTGTTACATCAGTGAGATCACCACATTTGTGGACAGGGGTTACTCTCGCTTTTTTTAGAATATCTGGGAAGGTTTGGAGTTCAAGTGACTTGTTGAAGAGCAATGTAATTGCAGGGGCTAAGGATCTGGAGGCTTTTTTGTAAATTAATGTCGGAATCTCCTCAAGGGCACTAGACTTGGTTTTAAGGGAAAGGATTATCTCATTGACATCAGTGGAATTAGTAGGCTTTAGGTACAGAGACTGTGGATAGTTACCTGTAAGGTAGTCCTTAACCTCAGTACTGGAAGAAGGAATATCATTTGCAAGGGATGACCCAATGGAAGAGAAGAACCTATTGAACTCAATAGCAGAATCAGATGCTGAAAGCTGACCATCGTTATTTGACAGGAGTGTTGGTTTGTTGTTTAAAGTCTTCTTTGATCCCAAGATTTGTGAAATTGTGCTCCAAGTTTTTTAATGTTGCTCTTTATTTGGTAAATTTATCTTCGTAGTATTTAGTTTTGGCTCGTCTAATTATCTTAGACGATCTGTTCTCAAAATCTGTTCGATCTGTTCGTATCTGTTCTCAAAACATTTTATTCTTTTTGCTCAATTAGTATTAAGTTTTAGATATTAATGTTTTCTTGCCCGAAACGCATTGCGTAATAGTGGCTTTAGGCATTGTATGTACTAGCTCTATCTATAAATCGATCGACTTATGTAAAATCACTTATGTATGTACCTTTTCTGAATAACATATTTATTTATTTATTTATAATAACACCCATTGGATGTGTATGGCGGCCATTGCCGCCCAGAGGGTCGCTATGAAGTCAACTACCGCCTATAGTGTTTGTATAGTGTCCACTACCGCCCATAGTATTATTATGGGGTCCACTACCCCTCATAGGGTCGGTATGGGGGTCCATTACTACCCACAGGGTGTCTGGGGTCTATTTTGGCAATACTGCTTTTCCAATCTCATTTGTTGTTCAATGTAAAATATATGTTGCTCGACTTGCAACAATTTATATATTTTTTTTTTTTTTTGAGATATATACAAGAGTTGTTACATTCTTGTACAGCCACTAGTACGCATAGCGTTTCGGGCAGGTCCCTGGAATACGATCCCCGCCGCGAAGAATCGTTTTTTCATCCAAGTACACATTTTACTGTTGCGTTAAACAGAGGCTACAGTTAAGGATCTGCGCCCAGTAAATCCTCCCCGGCCAGGATACGAACCCATGACATAGCGCTCGCGGAACGCCAGGCGAGTGTCTTACCACTACACCACGGAGACTAATATATGTATATAGTATATAAAAAAAACCACGGATCTATATATGTATATAGTATAGTGCCTTTGCAATAATGTACCAATGTGTGTATTTCATAACCCATTTTAAATTGTTGAAAAATAAATAACTACATTGTGAATGCAAGTCTATGTTTACATGCTAAATCAGAGTTGCCAGATTCTGTTTAAAATAGCAAATTGTGCTTATTTTCAAAGCTTGAGTGTTTAGCTTTAAAGTAGTTAAAGCTACGAATTTCGCAATTTGCTATGTACTTTAGTGTACTATTTTAAAATAAGGTTGGTTTTTAATCTGCAAGTCATATGAATCTCAAAAAAAGTATATTATTAACAATCTCATCTCCATAGTTCACTAGTTTTTCTACAAATCAGACCTGGTAACGGGTCCGTAGAATTACCCAAATCTACCCAAATCTACCCAAATGTACCCAAATCCTCCTAGCATTACGTAAGTAATGAAGAAATATGATATATTTACTTACTGTAATGTTGGTGCTGCACGTAGAACACGATCAAACCTATTTTCACTCTGAAATAATGTAATTTCATATCGAAATTCGAAGTAAATATGTAGCAGGTGACGCCATAGGAAGTCGACGGTCCAAGCGACAAAATTGTGGAGCGACTTATCCAAGATATATGGTCGCCTGGAGAGTGTTTGCTGCCATGTCAGCCTCCTGTACACAGTGATCCAGTCGTCGCACTTCTTTGCTCAAATTGTCGCAAATTTAATTAATGATATTAACAAGTAGAATGGGTATTTGTAATAATATCTTTCATAAATACCCACAAAACATTTAATATTTATTTAAAAAATGTGTCTGGAAGTTAAATCAACTCCACAGGACAATAATTTTGTTATATAGATACTAACGTTATTCGTTTGTATGCGTTCGCTACTTAAACTACCCATGTCCTTTTCGTTCATAGAACACCGAACCCTACACGCTCTCTGATATATTGCTTAATTAATAGAGATTCACAAATAAAACTTAGATTTGTATATGTTATCAGAAAGGCAGAGATAAAATAGTTTTTGTGAATCCATCACAGAGATTATATCTTATTAGACAGGAAAGATATTCATATTTTAAACAAGGTTTCTTGGCCGACGCTCTCCCTATCGATGGGATCTATGATCTTTCGAAGATCAATGTTAATTTAATCTAAATATTGTAATAAACGAAGTTTTCTATGTCATAATAAAGATAGAAATATAAGCTGAAGATATATGCCTTTTTACAGTTACGTGATGGCTATCTCAGGGAGTGTGAAGGCCTGCAAACAAGTGAATTAATTGTGTAATTCATTTGCATATATGCAAAGTAACATCAAAGGTCTATATGTCAGCATAAACAAAGATGTAGACGATAATGTGACTACATTTCAAGTAAAATATATCTTAAATGAAAGCCAAGACATGGTTAAATAAATAGCCAATACCACACCATCGTCGGTGTCCGGACACATGAAAACTTCCAATGCATCAGTGTCCTTTTTTTTTCCAAAGCTTAAGGGTTTGACATTATTGATAGTGTATGAACTGAATATGGCAAAGTGATCACTAACTAATTCATGAACAATTGATCCTCCGACAGCATTATCAATGAGACCGTGACCAATGACATAATCAAGCCTGCCACCCATGAGGTGTGTGACGTTAGAGGAGTCAAAGTTGAATACGGACATGTTATTATCTCTTAAGTATTTTACAAAGACTCATCAGTGTCCTGCCAGGCGGGCAATACAGGCTTCACAATTCAGAAAAAATTAGTAATTAAATACAGATATAAACTTTGTTTTCAAACGTTTATTGTAACAATATCTCGAGTATAAGAATCAAGATATATTTTGGACTTAACAATTTCCTATAAAGTTGCAATGCTACCTTAATTGTATATGATCATCATCATATACAGACAGAAATTAACTTATAAAATGTTGAGGTTAAGATAGACGTATGTTAATTATGACGCATAATCACTCTTCAGAACTTAATTATAAACCATAATATTATAATTATAATAATTCATTTTTTAGGGGAACTGGAAGCCACAGTATATTCATACACGATAGGCTTTTATCAAGGTCATCCTTAAGGTCGAATTACTGACCCCGCCCAGGATGCAACCCCCACAACAAGCTGACTAATTCCTGAGTATCTACTTACTGCTAGGTGAACAGTTGCATTACGTGAAAGGAAATTTACTCAACCATTTCTGTCCCGCCCAGGATTCGAACACGGAATTCTCGATTGTGCGTCGAGAACGAACAAGACTAATACTGGGACCCCTATACATATGATGATATGTTGAC
>WNGS01005037.1:9243-34096 GCA_020271785.1 Procambarus virginalis | reverse complement strand
TGTTTCCCAAGCTATTTCAGTTAGAATTTTCTCATCTTCTCATAGTTTCCCTTCCGTAATGCCGGTCTCTTGTTTTCTGGTCCCTTCCTTGAGTACATTAACCCTTCTTAGACTAGATACTCAAACAAAAGTACACTGTGATCACTCATACCCACGGGGGCTTCAAGATCGATTTACATTATGTCTGAATCGTTCAGAGTAATACTAGGTCGAGTCTTGCTAGTTCATCATTGTCTCTCATTCTCGTGGGACCCCTGACATGCTGACTTATAAAGTTTCTAGTCGCTACCTTCAGAAGTTTCGCTCTCCATGTTTCCTCACCTCCTTGTGGTTCCCTGTTTTCCCAGTCTATTCTTCTATGATTAAAGTCCCCCATTACGAGCAGATGGGATCAATTTCTGTAGGCAGCAGCGGCTGCTCTCTCAATGATAGTGTTAACTGCCATGTTGTTATTGTCATACTCTTGCCTGGGTCTTCTGTTATTTGGTGGTGGGTTATATATATCACTGCTACTACTACTCTTGGTCCTCCCGTCATCATCGTGCCTCTCATGTGTGTAATTACCTAAGTGTAGTTGTTACCTAAGTGTAGTTACAGGATGAGAGCTATGCTCGTGGTGTCCCGTCTTCCCAGCACTCTTTGTCATATAACGCTTTGAAACTACTGACGGTTTTGGCCTCCACCACCTTCTCCCCTAACTTGTTCCAACCGTCTACCACTCTGTTCGCGAAAGTGAATTTTCTTATATTTCTTCGGCATCTGTGTTTAGCTAGTTTATATCTATGACCTCTTGTTCTTAAAGTTCCAGGTCTCAGGAAATCTTCCCTATCGATTTTATCCATTCCTGTTACTATTTTGTATGTAGTGATCATACCACCTCTTTTTCTTCTGTCTTCTAGTTTTGGCATATTTAATGCCTCTAACCATTCCTCGTAGCTCTTGCCCTTCAGTTCTGGGAGCCACTTAGTAGCATGTCTTTGCACCTTTTCCAATTTGTTGATGTGCTTCTTAAGATATGGGCACCACACAACCGCTGCATATTCTAGCTTTGGCCTAACAAAAGTCGTGAACAATTTCTTTAGTATATCGCCATCCATGTATTTAAAAGCAATTCTGAAGTTAGAAAGCGTGGCATAGGCTCCTCGCACAATATTCTTTATGTGGTCCTCAGGTGATAGTTTTCTATCTAGAACCACCCCTAGATTTCTTTCTTTATCAGAATTCTTTAAAGATTTCTCACATAATATAAAGATTGTGTGGGGTCTGTGTTCTCCTATTCTACATTCCATAACATGGCATTTATTAACATTAAATTCCATTTGCCAAGTGGTGCTCCATATACTAATTTTGTCCAGGTCATCTTGAAGGGCATGACAATCATCTAAGTTTCTTATCCTTCCTATTATCTTAGCATCATCAGCAAACATGTTCATATAATTCTGTATACCAACTGGTAGATCATTTATGTAGACAATAAACATCACTGGTGCAAGAACTGAACCCTGTGGTACTCCACTTGTGACATTTCTCCAGTCTGATACATTGCCTCTGGTCACAGTCTCATTTTTCTATCAGTCAGAAAATTTTTCATCCATGTTAGAAGCGTACCTGTCACTCCTCCAATAGTTTCCAGTTTCCAGAACAACCACTTATGTGGAACTCTGTCGAAAGCCTTTTTTAGGTCCAGATAGATGCAGTCAACCCAACCATCTCTTTCCTGTAATATCTCTGTTGCTCGATCATAGAAACTGAGTAAATTCGATACACAGGATCTTCCAGATCGAAAACCATACTGTCTGTCTGATATTATATAATTTCTCTCCAGGTGTTCTACCCATTTAGATTTAATTATTTTTTCCAGTATTTTGACTATTACACTTGTCAATGATACTGGTCTATAATTAAGGGGGTCTTCCCTGCTTCCACTTTTGTAGATTGGAACTATGTTAGCCTTTTTCCACACATCAGCTACAACTCCTGTAAACAGGGATGCCTGAAAAATCAGTTGAAGAGGAATGCTGAGCTCAGGTGCACATTCTCTCAGAACCCATGGTGAAACTCCATCTGGACCAACTGCTTTGTTCTTATTTAGCTCCTTGAGCATATTTTCTACTTCGTCTCTAGACACCTCTATGTGCTCTATGTTGTTCTCTGGAATTCTTATTGTATCTGGTTCCCTGAAGATTTCATTTTGTACAAACACACTTTGGGACTTTTCGTTTAATGTTTCCCACATTTCATTTTCATTTTCCGTGAATCTATTTCCCATTTTCAACTTCTGAATATTATCCTTTACCTGCAATTTGTTGTTTATGAATTTATAGAATAGACCTGGTTCTGTTTTACATTTGTCTGCAATCCCTTTTTCAAAATTTCTTTCTGCCTCTCTCCTCACTGCCGTGTAGTTGTTCCTCGCATCTTTGTATCGCTGGTATGTTTGGGGGTTCGGCCTCTTCCTATATTGATTCCATTTTTGTGTCTTTTGGTCTCTGGCCCTCTCGCACTTTCTGTTGAACCAATCCTGTTTCCTAGTTCTGCTTCTCTGTTTTGGTATAATTTTTTTGTGCCTTTATCATATATTTCACAAAACTTGACATATATCTCATTCACTTCCTTGCCTAGCAACAAGTCTGTCCAATTATACTCACTAAAAAAATTCTAAGGTTGCCATAATGTCCTCTCCTGAAATCAGGTTTTTCAATTGCCTCGACCGTCATATTTTCTTCCAGATTATATCGCATTGCATACTTTATTCCCAAAAAGTGTGTGTGTGTGTGTGTGTGTGTGTACTCACCTATATGTACTCACCTATATGTGTCTGCAGGATCGAGCATTGACTCTTGGATCCCGCCTTTCGAGCATCAGTTGTTTACAGCAATGACTCCTATCCCATTTCCCTATCATACCTGGTTTTAAAATTATGAATAGTATTGGCTTCCACAACCTGTTCCTTAAGTGCATTCCATTTTCCCACTACTCTCACGCTAAAAGAAAACTTCCTAACATCTCTGTGACTCATCTGAGTTTCTAACTTCCATCCATGTCCCCTCGTTCTGTTACTATTCCGTGTGAACATTTCGTCTATGTCCACTCTGTCAATCCCTCTGAGTATTTTATACGTTCCTATCATGTCCCCCCTCTCCCTTCTTCTTTCTAGTGTCGTAAGGCATAGTTCCCCCAGGCGCTCCTCATACCCCATCCCTCGTAGCTCTGGGACGAGTCTCGTTGCAAACCTCTGAACCTTTTCCAGTTTCATTATGTGCTTCTTTAGATGGGGACTCCATGATGAGGCGGCATACTCTAAGACTGGCCTCACGTAGGCAGTGTAAAGAGCCCTAAATGCCTCCTTACTTAGGTTTCTGAATGATGTTCTAACTTTTGCCAGTGTAGAGTACGCTGCTGTCGTTATCCTATTTATATGTGCCTCAGGAGATAGATTAGGTGTTACGTCCACACCCAGGTCTCTTTCGCGCGTCGTCACAGGTAGGCTGTTCCCCTTCATTGTGTACTGTCCCTTTGGTCTCCTATCTCCTAGTCCCATTTCCATAACTTTACATTTGCTCGTGTTGAATTCCAGTAGCCATTTCTCTGACCATCTCTGCAACCTGTTCAGGTCCTCTTGGAGGATCCTGCAATCCTCATCTGTCACAACTCTTCTCATCAACTTTGCGTCATCCGCAAACATCGACATGTAGGACTCTACACCCGTAAACATGTCGTTAACATATACAAGAAATAGAATTGGTCCCAGCACCGATCCTTGTGGTACTCCACTTGTTACTGTTCGCCAGTCCGACTTCTCGCCCCTTACCGTAACTCTTTGGCTCCTTCCTGTTAGGTAGTTCCTTATCCATGCTAGGACCTTTCCCCCTACCCCCGCCTGCCTCTCGAGTTTGAATAGCAGTCTCATGTGCGGTACTGTATCAAAGGCTTTTTGGCAGTCCAGAAATATGCAGTCTGCCCAACCATCTCTGTCCTGTCTTATCCTCGTTATTTTATCATAGAATTCCAGAAGGTTTGTTAGGCACGATTTCCCTGTCCAGAACCCATGTTGATGCTTGTTCACAAACCTAATGTTCTCCAGGTGTGCAACCAGTCGTAGCCTAATTATTCTTTCCAGTATTTTACAGGGGATGCTTGTCAGTGATACAGGTCTATAGTTAAGTGCCTCCTCCCTATCGCCTTTCTTGAAGATCGGCACGACATTTGCCTTCTTCCAGCAACTGGGCAATTCTCCCGACATAAGTGACTCATTAAAGATCATTGCCAGAGGCACGCTGAGGGCCTGCGCTGCTTCTCTTAGTATCCACGGTGATACTTTGTCTGGTCCTACTGCTTTAGATGCATCTAGAGTTGTCAACTGTTTCATTACCTCCTCCACTGTCACCTCTATATCTGATAGTCTTTCATCTAGGGTAACCCCTTCCAACAATGGGAGCTGCTCGGGCTCGGTAGTGAACACTCCATGGAAACTGGCATTCAGTGCCTCACAGATTTCCTTGTCACTTTCAGTATATGTCCCCTCTGCCTTCCTTAGTCTTGTCACTTGGTCGTTCACCGACATTTTTCTTCTTATATGACTGTGTAGTAGCTTAGGTTGTTTTTTCGCTTTGATTGCAATATCGTTCTCATAGTCCCTTTCCGATGTCCGTCTGATGTTAATGTAATCGTTCCTAGCTCTGTTGCATCTGATCCTGTTGTCCTCTGTCCTTTGTCTTCTGTATTTCCTCCACTCCCGCCTGCTGGCCATTTTTGCTTCCTGACACTGTCTATTAAACCATGGGTTATTATATTCCTTCTTATTTTTTCCCTTTACTGTTGGTATAAATCTCTCTTCGGCCTCTTGGCATTTCTGTATGACTAGGTCCATCATATCTTGGACTGTTTTTCCTCTAATTTCTTCCTCCCACTGCACTTCTCCCAGATAGTCCCTTATCCTCCTATAGTCCCCTTTCCTGTAGTCAACTCTCCTTTCCCAGATCTCTTGTCCCATGGTCACAAGTTTGAATTCCATCATATAGTCAAAGACTAGGACACAATGGTCACTGGCCCCTAGAGGTATTTCATGCTCCAAATTCTCGATATCTTCTACGTTCTGGGTGAAAATCAGGTCTAATAGGCTCGGTGCATCTCCTCCTCTTTCCCTTGTGTCTTCCTTCACATGCTGTGTTAGGAAATTCCTGTCTATAACATCTACTAATTTTGCTCCCCACGTTTCGTCCCCTCCATGGGGATTCCTTGATTCCCAATTTATCTCTCCATGATTGTGTGTGTGTGTGTGTGTGTGTGTGTGTGTGTGTGTGTGTGTGTGTGTGTGTGTGTGTGTGTGTGTGTGTGTGTGTGTGTGTGTGTGTGTGTGTACTCACCTAGTTGTACTCACCTAGTTGTGCTTGCGGGGGTTGAGCTCTGGCTCTTTGGTCCCGCCTCTCAACCGTCAATCAACAGGTGTACAGTTTCCTGAGCCTAATGGGCTCTATCATATCTACACTTGAAACTGTGTATGGAGTCAGCCTCCACCACATCGCTTCCTAATGCATTCCATTTGTCAACCACTCTGACACTAAAAAAGTTCTTTCTAATATCTCTGTGGCTCATTTGGGCACTCAGTTTCCACCTGTGTCCCCTAGTGCGTGTGCCCCTTGTGTTAAACAGCCTGTCTTTATCAACCCTGTCGATTCCCCTGAGAATCTTGAATGTGGTGATCATGTCCCCCCTAACTCTTCTGTCTTCCAACGAAGTGAGGTTTAATTCCTGCAGTCGCTCCTCGTAGCTCATACCTCTCAGCTCGGGTACTAGTCTGGTGGCAAACCTTTGAACCTTTTCCAGTTTAGTCTTATGCTTGACTAGATAGGGACTCCATGCTGGAGCCGCATACTCCAGGATTGGTCTGACATATGTGGTATATAATGTTCTGAAAGATTCCTTACACAAGTTTCTAAAGGCCGTTCTTATGTTAGCCAACCTGGCATATGCTGCTGATGTTATCCTCTTGATATGAGCTTCAGGGGACAGGTCTGGCGTGATATCAACCCCCAGGTCTTTCTCTCTCTCTGACTCTTGAAGTATTTCATCTCCCAAATGATACCTTGTATCTGGTCTCCTGCTTCCTACCCCTATCTTCATTACATTACATTTGCTTGGGTTAAACTCTAACAGCCATTTGTTCGACCATTCCTGCAGCTTGTCCAGGTCTTCTTGAAGTCTCAAGCTGTCCTCCTCTGTCTTAATCCTTCTCATAATTTTGGCGTCGTCAGCAAACATTGAGAGGAATGAGTCTATACCCTCTGGGAGATCATTTACGTATATCAGAAACAGGATAGGTCCAAGTACAGAGCCCTGTGGGACTCCACTGGTGACTTCACGCCAGTCTGAGGTCTCACCCCTCACTGTAACTCTCTGCTTCCTATTGCTTAGGTACTCCCTTATCCACTGGAGCGCCCTACCTGTTACTCCTGCCTGTTCCTCCAGCTTATGCATCAACCTTTTATGGGGTACTGTGTCAAAGGCTTTCCGACAGTCCAAAAAATGCAGTCCGCCCACCCTTCTCTTTCTTGCTTAATTCTTGTCACCTGATCGTAGAATTCTATCAATCCTGTAAGGCAAGATTTACCCTCCCTGAACCCATGTTGATGGGTTGTCACGAAGTCTCTTCTCTCCAGATGTGTTACTAGGTTTTTTCTCACAATCTTCTCCATCACCTTGCATGGTATACAAGTTAAGGACACTGGCCTGTAGTTCAGTGCCTCTTGTCTGTCACCCTTTTTGTATATTGGTACTACATTAGCAGTCTTCCATATTTCTGGTAGGTCCCCCGTTTCCAGTGACTTACTATACACTATGGAGAGTGGTAAGCAAAGTGCTCCTGCACACTCTTTCAATACCCATGGCGAGATTCCATCCGGCCCAACAGCTTTTCTCACATCCAGCTCCATAGGTGCTTTTTGACCTCATCTCTTGTAATTTCGAACCTATCCAAGGTCACCTGGTTTGCTGCCACCTCTCCCAGCGCCGTGATATCTCCTGTTCTATTGTAAAGACCTCCTGGAACCTTTTGTTGAGTTCTTCACACACCTCTTTGTCATTCTCTGTGTACCTGTCCTCGCCCACCCTAAGTTTAATCACCTGTTCCTTCACTGTTGTCTTCCTCCTGATGTGACTGTGTAGTAGCTTTGGTTCAGTCTTGGCTTTGTTAGCTATATCATTTTCATACCTTTTCTCAGCTGCTCTTCTCACACTGACATACTCGTTCCTGGTTCTCTGGTATCTCTCTCTACTTTCTGGTGTTCTGTTATTACGAAAGTTCCTCCATGCCCTTTTGTTCAGCTCTTTTGCTTTCATACATTCCCTATTAAACCACGGATTCTTCCTTTGCTTCTCTGTTTTTCTCCTGTTGGGCTGGGACAAACCTGCTTACAGCCTCCTGACATTTTTGGGTGACATAGTCCATCATGTCTTGTACGGACTTGGTTCCGAGTTCTGTGTCCCAATGTATATCCCATAGGAATTTATTCATCTCCTCATAGTTTCCCTTTCTGTACGCCAGCCCTTTGGTTCCCAGTTCTTTTTTGGGGGTGATAATTCCTAGCTCAACCAGGTACTCAAAGCTCAATACACTATGATCACTCATTCCCAAGGGGGCTTCCAACTTAACTTCCCTTATATCCGACTCATTTAGGGTAAATATCAAATCCAGCAAGGCTGGTTCATCCCCTCCTCTCATTCTTGTCGGTCCCTTGACGTGTTGACTTAGAAAGTTTCTTGTTGCCACATCCAGCAGCTTAGCTCTCCACGTGTCTGGGCCTCCGTGTGGGTCTCTGTTCCCCCAATCTATCTTCCCATGGTTGAAGTCTCCCATGATTAGAAGTCTGGATCCGTTCCTGCTAGCCACAGAAGCTGCTCTCTCTATTATATTGATGGTGGCCATGTTGTTTCTATCATATTCCTGTCTGGGTCTTCTGTCATTCGGTGGGGGGTTATATATGACTACTATTATAATTTTCTGTCCTCCAGTTGCAATGGTGCCTGATATGTAGTCCCTGAAACCTTCACAGTTCTGAATTACCATCTCTTCGAAACTCCAACCTTCTCTTAGTAGCAAAGCCACACCACCTCCTCCTCTCCCTTCTCTCTCTTTCCTCACTACATAGTAGCCCTGTGGAAACACTGCATTTGTTATGATTTTCGTTAGCTTTGTTTCTGTGAGTGCTATTATGTCTGGGTTTTCTTCTAGTGCCCACTCTCCAAGTTCACTAGTTTTATTTGTAATCCCATCTATGTTAGTGTACATCGCCTTGAAGCTCACTTTCTTCTGTTCATTTACATATCCCTTTCTTGGCGAGTATTCTACTGGTGTGGGAAGCTGTTCCGTGGGTGAGAGGATCTGTGAGGTGGTTTGCAGGGTCGCAGAGGGTTTTGGGGTGGGGGGTGGGGGTTTAAGGGAAGGGGGAACGGGTAGGGTGTGGGTTAAGGAGATAGGGGGGACATGGAGGATACGGGGTGAGGGGGGAGGAGGAATAGGGAGGGTATGGGATGAAGGGGGAAGGGGGACTGGGGGGGAAAGGTGGGAGGGGGGACATGATGGGAATGGGGATGGGTTGTCGGGGTCAGAATGGGGTGGGGGAGGAGGGAGGGTTGGGTGGGGGCAGGTAGGGTGAGGGGAAGGGAGGGTTTCTATGCAGAGGGGGTTGGTGGTGTTGCCCCCACCTCTGGTGTTGCTGGGATGCTGGTTTTGGGTTCCCCTCTTGTCTCTGGGACTGCTGTGTTGGGGGCTGTGATTTCCTGGTTTGCTCCTCTCTCCCTGCGCTTCCTCCTTGCCTCTGCTGCCCTGGCTCTCTCCTCCTTCGTCCTGTCCCTCTGCAGGAATACTTGTTTGTATCCCTCCACATGTTGGAGACGACTCTTCTTTTCTAGAATATCCTCCTTTGTGGTTTCGTTTGCAAACACCACCTTTATAAGTCGGTTTCTGTCCCTGTTGTACCAGCCCAACCTGAAAACCTTCTCAATGTTGTGTGTAGCCTCTTCCATCTGTAACCCCTTCAGTAGCCCATGTACTGCCTCTCTATCCTTGCCATTCCATTCTTGCCTGTTGGATCCTTCCTGTTCTTTGATGCCTACAACTACCACTGATCTCTTTCTCTCCAGCAGTTGAGTGGTGCACCTTGCTGCTTCCTGTGAGGTAGCAGCTTGCATGGCTACCTCCCTCACTGTGGCCATTGCTTCTGAGCTCTTTTTCAATATGTCCGCAAATGCGTCAGGTACTGAGGCATTTCCTTCCAATGTAACATTCCCACCTTCCCTTTGGATGATAATCTGATGCTCGGTCTCTTTATTTTTCTCTGTGAGAGATTTGATCTCCTCCCTTGCTGATGTCAGCTCACTTTGCAGGTTGTCGTGTGTGTGTGTGTGTGTGTGTGTGTGTGTGTGTGTGTGTAATTACCTAAGTGTAGTTACAGGATGAGAGCTATGCTCGTGGTGTCCCGTCTACCCAGCACTCTTTGTCATATAACGTTTTGAAGCTACTGACGGTTTTGGCCTCCACAACCTTCTCACTTATCTTTTTCCAACCGTCTACCACTCTGTTTGCGAAAGTGAATTTTCTTATATTTCTTCGTTCGGCATCTTTGTTTAGTTAGTTTAAATCTATGACCTCTTGTTCTTAAAGTTCCAGGTCTCAGGAAATCTTCTCTATCGATTTTATGAATTCCTGATACTATTTTGTATGTAGTGATCATATCATCTCTTTTTTCTTCTGTCTTCTAGTTTTGGCATATTTAATGCCCCTAACCTCTCCCTCGTAGCTCTTGCCTTTCAGTTCTGGGAGCCACTTAGTAGCATGTCTTTGCACCTTTTCCAATTTGTTGATGTGCTTCTTAAGATATGGGCACCACACAACCGCTGCATATTCTAGCTTTGTCCTAACAAAAGTCGTGAACAATTTCTTTAGTATTTCGCCATCCATGTATTTAAAAGTAATTCTGAAGTTAGAAAGCGTGGCATAGCCTCCTCGCACAATGTTCTTTATGTGGTCCTCAGGTGATAGTTTTCTATCTAGAACCACCCCTAGATCTCTTTCTTTATCAGAATTCTTTAAAGATTTCTCACATAATATAAAGGTTGTGTGGGGTCTGTGTTCTCCTATTCCACATTCCATAACATGGCATTTATTAACATTAAATTCCATTTGCCAAGTGGTGCTCCATATACTTATTTTGTCCAGGTCTTCTTGAAGGGCATGACAATCATCTAAGTTTCTTATCCTTCCTATTATCTTAGCATCATCAGCAAACATGTTCATATAATTCTGTATACCAACTGGTAGATCATTTATGTAGACAATAAATATCACTGGTGCAAGAACTGAACCCTGTGGTACTCCACTTGTGACATTTCTCCAGTCAGATACATTGCCTCTGATTACTGCCCTCATTTTTCTATTAGTCAGAAAATTGTTCATCCATGTTAGAAGCTTACCTGTTTCCCCTCCAATATTTTCCAGTTTCCAGAACAACCTCTTATGTGGAACTCTGTCGAAACCCTTTTTTAGGTCCAGATAGATGCAGTCAACCCAACCATCTCTTTCCTGTAAAATCTCTGTTGCTCGATCATAGAAATTTAGTAAATTCGATACACAGGATCTTCCAGATCGAAAACCAAACTGTCTGTCTGATATTATATCATTTCTCTCCAGGTGTTCTACCCATTTAGTTTTTATTATTTTTTCCAATATTTTCACTATTACACTTGTCAATGATACAGGTCTATAATTGAGAGGGTCTTTCCTGCTGCCACTCTTGTAGATTGGAACTATGTTAGCCTTTTTCCACACGTCTGCTACGACTCCTGTACACAGGGATGCCTGAAATATCACGTGAAGTGGAATGCTGAGCTCAGGTGCACATTCTCTCAGAACCCATGGTGAAACTCCACCTGGACCAACTGCTTTGTTCTTACTTAGCTCCTTTAGCATATTTTCACTTCATCTCTAGACACCTCTACACGCTCTATGTTGTTCTCTGGAATTTTTAGTGTGTGTGTGTACTCACCTATTTGTACTCACCTATTTGTGCTTGCGGGGGTTGAGCTTTGGCTCTTCGGTCCCGCCTCTCAACTGTCAATCAACTGGTGTAGAGATTCCTGAGCCTATTGGGCTCTATCATATCTACATTTAAAACTGTGTATGGAGTCAGCCTCCACCACATCACTGCCTAATGCATTCCATCCGTTAACTACTCTGACACTGAAAAAGTTCCTTCTAACGTCTCTGTGGCTCATGTGGGTACCCACTTTCCACCTGTGTCCCCTTGTTCGCGTCCCACCAGTGTTGAATAGTTCATCCTTGTTTACCCGGTCGATTCCTCTGAGGATTTTGTAGGTTGTGATCATGTCTCCCCTTACTTTTCTGTCTTCCAGTGTCGTAAGGTGCATTTCCCGCAGCCTTTCCTCGTAACTCATACCTCTTAGTTCTGGGACCAGTCTAGTGGCATACCTTTTGACTTTTTCCAGCTTCGTCTTGTGCTTGACAAGGTACGGGCTCCATGCTGGGGCCGTATACTCCAGGATTGGTCTTACATATGTGGTGTACAAGATTCTGAATGATTCCTTACACAGGTTCCTGAACGCTGTTCTGATGTTAGCCAGCCTCGCATATGCCGCAGACGTTATTCTTTTTATGTGGGCTTCAGGAGACAGGTTTGGTGTGATATCAACTCCTAGATCTTTCTCTCTGTTCGTTTCATTAAGTACTTCACCTCCTATTCTGTATCCTGTATCTGGCCTCCTATTTCCACTGCCTAGTTTCATTACTTTGCATTTACTCGGGTTGAACTCCAACAGCCATTTGTTGGACCATTCACTCAGTCTGTCTAGGTCATCTTGTAGCCTCCTACTATCGTCCTCCTTTTCAATCCTCCTCATAATTTTTGCATCATCAGCAAACACTGAGAGAAACGATTCTATACCCTCTGGGAGATCATTTACCTATATGAGAAACAGTATAGGTCCAAGGACTGACCCCTGCGGGACTCCACTCGTAACGTCTCGCCAATCTGAGACCTCACCCCTCACACTGACTCGTTGTCTCCTGTTGCTTAGGTACTCCTGTATCCAACGGAGTACCTTCCCTTTCACTCCAGCCTGCATCTCCAGCTTTTTCACTAGCCTCTTGAGTGGCACTGTATCAAAGGCTTTCTGACAATCTAAAAATATGCAGTCTGCCCACCCTTCTCTCTCTTGCCTTATTTTTGTTGCCTGGTCGTAGAATTCAAGTAACCCTGTGAGACAGGACCTGCCATCCCTGAACCCATGTTGATGCTGTGTTACAAAGTTTTTTCGCTCCAGGTGCTCCACTAGCTTTCTTCGCACAATCTTCTCCATCAGCTGGCATGGTATGCAGGTTAGGGACACTGGCCTGTAGTTCAGTGCCTCTTGTCTGTCACCCTTTTTGTATATTGGTACTACATTAGCAGTCTTCCATATTTCTGGTAGGTCCCCCGTTTCCAGTGTCTATCCCCTTTCTTGTATATCGTGTGTGTGTGTGTGTGTGTGTGTGTGGTGTGTGTGTGTGTGTGTGTGTGTGTGTGTGTGTGTGTGTGTGTGTGTGTGTGTGTGTGTGTGTGTGTGTACTCACCTAGTTGTTCTCACCTAGTTGTGTTTGCGGGGGTTGAGCTCTGGCTCTTTGGTCCCGCCTCTCAACCGTCAATCAACTGATGTACAGATTCCTGAGCCTACTGGGCTCTATCATATCTACATTTGAAACTGTGTATGGAGTCAGCCTCCACCACCTCACTTCCTAGTGCATTCCATTTACTAACTACTCTGACACTGAAAAAGTTCTTTCTGATGTCTCTGTGGCTCATTTGGGCACTCAGCTTCCACCTGTGTCCCATTGTGCGTGTGCCACTCGTGTTAAATAATCCATCCTTGTCCACCCTGTCAATTCCCCTGAGAATTTTGTATGTGGTGATCATGTCTCCCCTAGCTCTTCTTTCTTCCAGCGACGTGAGGTGCAGTTCACGTAGTCTGTCCTCATAACTCATGCCTCTTAGTTCTGGGACTAACCTAGTGGCATACCTCTGAACTTTTTCCAGCTTCGTCTTGCGCTTGATTAGGTACGGACTCCATGCTGGGGCTGCATACTCCAGGATTGGCCTTACATATGTGGTATACAAGGTTCTGAAGGATTCCTTACACAGGTTTTTGAAAGCAGTTCTGATGTTAGCCAACCTCGCATAGGCCGCTGATGTTATTCTTTTGATGTGGGCTTCAGGAGACAGGTTTGGCGTGATATCAACTCCCAGATCTTTCTCTCTGTCCGTTTCGTGAAGGACTTCATCTCCCATTCGGTATCCAGTGACTGGCCTCCTAGTTCCTCCTCCTAGTTTCATTACCTTACATTTACTTGGGTTGAACTTTAGTAGCCATTTGTCGGACCATTCCTTCAGTTTGTCTAGGTCATCTTCTAGCCTCATACTATCCTCCTCTGTCCTGATCCTCCTCATAATTTTCGCGTCATCAGCAAACATCGAGAGGAACGAGTCAATTCCTTCTGGAAGATCATTTACGTATATCAGAAACAGTATAGGTCCAAGGACTGATCCCTGTGGGACTCCACTGGTGACTCCCCGCCACTCCGAGACCTCACCTCTCACGGTGACTCGCTGTGTCCTGTTGCTTAGGTACTCTCTTATCCAGTGGAGTACCTTCCCTTTCACTCCTGCCTGCATCTCCAGTTTGTGCACTAGTTTCTTATGTGGTACTGTGTCAAAAGCTTTCTGGCAGTCTAGAAATATGCAGTCTGCCCAGCCCTCTCTCTCTTGCCTGATTTTTGTTGCCTGGTCATAGAACTCAATTAATCCTGTTGGGCATGATTTGCCATCTCTGAACCCATGTTGATGTTGTGCTACAAAGTTCTTTTGCTCCAGATGTTCCACTAGCTTTTTTCGCACAATCTTTTCCATCATCTTGCATGGAATGCAAGTTAGGGACACTGGCCTGTAGTTCAGTGCCTCCTGCCTATCACCCTTCTTGTATATTGGGACTTCATTGGCCGTCTTCCAAATTTTTAGCAGTTCACCTGTTACCAGTGACTTGTTGTACACCATGGAGTGTGGTAGGCACAGAGCTTCTGCTCCTTCCTTTAGAATCCATGGTGAGATTCCATCCGGGCCTATAGCCTTTGTCACGTCCAAATCTAGCAGATGCTTCCTCACCTCCCCACTGGTAATCACAAACTCCTCTAGTGGTGTCTGGTTTCATGTTCCTCCCTTATCTCTGGACTTCTTCTGGCTCTGAGGTGAAGACTTCCTGGAATTTCTTATTGAGTTCCTCACACACTTCCTTGTCGTTTGTAGTGAATCTTTCTGCCCCTATCCTCAGTTTCATAACCTGTTCCTTCACTGTTGTTTTCCTCCTGATGTGGCTATGCAGCAGTTTGGGTTGAGTCTTCGCTATGTCAATTTCATAATGCCTCTCTACCTCTCTTCTCACCCTGACGTATTCATTCCTGGTGCTCTGGTATCATTCCCTGCTCTCTAACGTTCTGTTGTTTCTATAGTTTCTCCATGCCCTTTTACTTAGTCGCTTTGCTAGCTTGCAACTCTGATTAAACCATGGATTTCTCATCTCCATTTCATTTTTTTCCTTTTGGACTCGGACGAACTTGTCTGCTGCCTTCTTACACATCTGTGTGATGTAGTCCATCATGTCTTGAACCGTCTTTCCTCTGAGCTCTGTTTCCAAGCTATTTCAGTTNGGCCGGCGGGTGGCCAGGGGGCGGCCTGGGTGGCGCGTGGCAACACACATGGATGGGGGATCACTAACAACCCCATCATACCAGAGCATGACTCGCTCTTACACTGGGGTGACAGGGTGGACACTGGCCGGCGTCACCTACCACATGGACGACGTCGGGCGGAATTCAAGTCCAAGTCCAGTTTCGCAAATTTGGGCTTCACACACCCAGGGTGGCTGGAGTGCCATGCAATGAGTAAACAGAACGACAGGAGCGATAACGGTGGTGGGGGTGGCAGGCCCGCCACCCCCCCTAGACATACTCACACCCTGGCTGCCAATTCAAACTACCACTTGGCGGGCCAGGGAGGCCACATCCCCATATTTCTCCCCCTCCTTGTCTTGACCAATCAGCAGGAAGACGGCACGGTCCCTCGTGCGCTTCCAATGACAGCTTTTCGCGCCAAACTCGGCATAGGAGCAGGGGTGCTTAGACCAATCACAGGGCCCTCGCCTGTGGCGTGGCGTGACGTCACAAGGAGGGTGAGGCCTAACACAACGTCTCAACGTCTCCCTTGGTGTGGGGGGAGGCAGCGTTCCCCCACTGTCCCCCTCCACCTCTAACGGTTTTTGTTATACTACCCTCTCTGTTTCACAGAACAGGCAAATTTGCTGTAATTCTCTCTACAGAGCAATCACAGACCTCTCATTAGTTTTAACTGCCAGCATTTAACATAAGCTTTCATATGACACCCAACAAGTATATGTAAATTTGAAAGCTTCAGTTTCTAGAGTCCCTAGAGCGACTAGCCTATTCTAGAAACTAGGAAAACTAGCTGAGGAGATTCTACATCTCCTCACAAACAGCATGATACAGACAAGCAGGAACAAACAGCATGATACAGACAGGCAGGAACAAACAGCATGATACAGACAAGCAGGCACTAACAGCATGATACTGACAAGAAGGCACTAACAGCATGATACAGACAAGCAGGAACAAACAGCATGATACAGACAAGCAGGAACAAACAGCATGATACAGACAAGCAGGCACTAAGAGCATGATACTGACAAGCAGGCACAAACAGCGTGATACAGACAGACAGGCATTAACAGCATGATACTGACAAGCAGGCACTAGCAGCATGATACAGACAGGCAGGCACAAACAGCATGATACAGACAGGCAGACATTAAAAGCATGATACTGACAAGCAGGCACTAACAGCATGATACAGACAGGAAGGCGCAAACAGCATGATACAGACAGGCAGGCACAAATAGCATGATACTGACAGGCAGGCACAAACAGAATGATACTGACAGGCAGGCACTAACAGCATGATACAGACAGGAAGGCACTAACAGCATGATACTACAGGCAGGAACAAACAGCATGATACTGACAGGCAGGCACTAACAGCATGATACAGACAGGCAGGCACAAACAGCATGATACAGACAGGCAGGCACAAACAGCATGATACAGACAGGCAGGCACAAACAGCATGATACTGACAAGCAGGCACTAACAGCATGATACAGACAGGAAGGCACAAACAGCATGATACAGACATGCAGGAACAAACAGCATGATACTGACAGGTGGGCACAAACAACATGATACAGACAGGCAGACAGGAACAAACAGCATGATACAGACAGGCAGACAGGAACAAACAGCATGATACAGACAGGCAGGCACAAACAGCATGATACAGACAGGCAGGCACAACAGCATGATACATACAGGAAGGCACAAACAGCATGATATAGACAGGAACGCACAAACAGCATGATACAGATAGGCAGACACAAACAGCATGATACAGATAGGCAGACACAAACAGCATGATACAGACAGGAAGGCACAAAGAGCATGATACAAATATGCAGACACAAACGGCATGATACAGATAGGCAGACACAAACAGCATGATACAGACAGGAAGGCACAAACAGCATGATGCAAATATGCAGACACAAACAGCATGATACAGATAGGCAGACACAAACAGCATGATACAGACAGGAAGGCACAAACAGCATGATACAAATATGCAGACACAAACAGCATGATACAGATAGGCAGACACAAACAGCATGATGCAGACAGGCAGGCACAAACAGCATGATACAGATGGGCAGACACAAACAGCATGATACAGACAGTAAGGTACAAACAGCATGATACAGACAGGCAGGCACAAACAGCATGATACATACAGGCAGGCACAAACAGCATGATACAGATAGGCAGGCACAAACAGCATGATACAGACAGGAAGGCACAAACAACATGATACAGATAGGCAGGCACAAGCAGCTTGATACAGACAGGAAGGCACAAATGGCATGATACAGATAGGCAGGCACAAACAGCATGATACAGACAGGAAGGCACAAACAACATGATACAGATAGGCAGGCACAAGCAGCATGATACAGACAGGAAGGCACAAACAGCATGATAAAAACAGGCAGGCACAAACATGATAAAGACAGGCAGGCACAAACAGCATGATACAGATAGGCAGGCAGTCTGAAAGGCAGGCAGGTATACAGGCAGGCAGGGAAAATGGCAGGCAGCAAGGTAGACAGACAGGCAGGCAGGCAGACAAATAGGCAGGCAGACAAATAGGCAGGCAGGCAGACTGGCATGCAGGTAGGTAGGGAGGCAGACAAGCAGGCAGGCAGGCAGGCAGGCAGACAGGTAGACAGGCAGGCACAAGCAGGCAGAGGTGGACAGGCACAGGCAGACATTCACAAACAAGCAGGGCAGTAGGCAAGTAGGCAAACAAGCAGGCACATGCAAGAAGGTGGGTTTGTGTTTACTATTTGTGGCTACAGGACCAAGCTGCTAGCTCTTCCACTCACGTGTCCTAACAGCTGGTAGTCTAATGTACTGACTCCCGACCTATTTTGTCACTACCACATCTACTACATGTTTCCGTCACACACACACACATACACACACACACACACACACACACACACACACACACACACACACACACACACACACACACACACACACACACACACACACACACACACACACACACACACACACACACACACACACACACGCACACGCACACGCACACGCACACGCACGCACACACACACACACACACACACACACACACACACACACACACAATACTCAGGGGAATTGACAAAGTGGAAATAGATGAAATGTTCACACGTAATAATAACAGAACGAGGGGACATGGGTGGAAACTGGAAACTCAGATGAGTCACAGAGATGTTAGGAAGTTTTCTTTTAGCGTGAGAGTAGTGGAAAAATGGAATGAACTTTGGGAACAGGTTGTGGAAGCAAATACTATTCATACTTTTAAGACTAGGTATGATAGGGAAATGGGACAGGAGTCATTGCTGTAAACAACCGATAGCTGGAAAGGCGGGATCCAAGAGTCAATGCTCGATCCTGCAAGCACAAATAGGTGAGTACACACACACACACACACACACACACACACACACACACACACACACACACACACACACACACACACACACACACACACACACACACACACACACACACACAAAGACAATACGAAAATGACATCGCAAGCAAGGCAAAGACTCAGCCTAAATTGCTGCATGGCCACATCAGGAGAAAAACAACAGTAAAGGAACAGGTTATGAAATTAAGGATAGGGGGCAGAAGGATTCACTACAAACGACAAGGAAGTGTGTGAGGAACTGAATAAGAAATTCCAAGAGGTCTTCACCTTAGAGCAAGGAGAAATCCCAGAGATAAGAGAGGGAATAGCTAACCAGGAACCACTGGAAGAGTTTGAGATTACCAGCGGGGAAGTAAGGAAGTGTTTACTAGAGTTGGATGTGACAAAGGCTATAGGCCCAGATGGAATCTCCCCTTGGATACTAAAGAAAGGAGCAGAAGAACTGTGCCTCCCACTCTCCATAGTGTATAACAAATCACTGGCAACAGGGGAACTGCCAGAAATTTGGAAAGCAGCTAACGTAGTCCCGATATACAAGAACGGGGATAGACAGGAGGCACTGAACTACAGGCCAGTGTCCCTAACCTGCATACCATGCCAGCTGATGGAGAAGATTGTGCGAAGAAAGCTAGTGGAGCACCTGGAGCGAAAGAACTTTGTAACACAGCATCAACATGGATTCAGGGATGGCAGGTCCTGCCTCACAGGGTTACTTGAATTCTACGACCAGGCAACAAAAATAAGGCAAGAGAGAGAAGGGTGGGCAGACTGCATATTTTTGGATTGTCAGAAAGCCTTGGATACAGTGCCACACAAGAGGCTAGTGAAAAAGCTGGATATGCAGGCTGGAGTGAAAGGGAAGGTACTCCGTTGGATACAGGAGTACCTAAGCAACAGGAGGCAACGAGTCAGTGTGAAGGGTGAGGTCTCAGATTGGCGAGACGTTACGAGTGGAGTCCCGCAGGGGTCAGTCCTTGGACCTATACTGTTTCTGATATATGTAAATGATCTCCCAGAGGGTATAGAATCGTTTCTCTCAATGTTTGCCGATGATGCAAAAATTATGAGGAGGATTGAAACGGAAGACGATAGTAGGAGGCTACAGGATGACCTAGACAGACTGAGTGAATGGTCCAACAAATGGCTGTTGAAGTTCAACCCGAGTAAATGCAAAGTAATGAAACTAGGCAGTGGAAATAGGAGGCCAGACACAGGATACAGAATAGGAGGTGAAGTACTTAATCAAACGAACAGAGAGAAAAATCTAGGAGTTGATATCACACCAAACCTGTCTCCTGAAGCCCACATAAAAAGAATAACGTCTGCGGCATATGTGAGGCTGGCTAACATCAGAACAGCGTTCAAGAACCTGTGTAAGGAATCATTCAGAATCTTGTACACCACATATGTAAGACCAATCCTGGAGTATGCGGCCCCAGCATGGAGCCCGTACCTGGTCAAGCACAAGACGAAGCTGGAAAAAGACCAAAGGTATGCCACTAGACTAGTCCCAGAACTAAAGAGGCATGAGTTACGAGGAAAGGCTGCGGGAAATGCACCTTACGACACTGGAAGACAGAAGAGTAAGGGGAGACATGATCACAACCTACAAAATCCTCAGAGGAATCGACCGGGTAAACAAGGATAAACTATTCAACACTGGTGGGACGTGAACAAGGGGACACAGGTGGAAACTGAGTACCCACATGAGCCACAGAGACGTTAGAAGGAACTTTTTCAGTGTCAGAGTAGTTAACGGATGGAATGCATTAGGCTGTGATGTGGTGGAGGCTGACTCCATACACAGTTTTAAATGCAGATATGATAGAGCCCAGTAGGCTCAGGAATCTGTACACCAGTTGATTGACAGTTGAGAGGCAGGACCAAAGAGCCAAAGCTCAACCCCCGCAAGTACAAACAGGTGAGTACAAATAGGTGAGTATACACACACACACACACAAACACATCTGCGAGGCACTGAATGCCAGTTTCCATGGAGTGTTCACTACCAAGCCTGAGCAGCTCCCATTGTTGGAAGGGGTTACCCTAGATGAAAGACTCAGATATAGAAATGACAGCAGAGGAGGTAATGAAACAGTTGACAACTCTAGATGCATCTAAAGCAGTTGGACCAGACAAAGTATCACCGTGGATACTAAAAGAAGCAGCGCAGGCCCTCAGCGTGCCTCTGGCAATGATCTTTAATGAGTCACTTATGTCGGGAGAATTGCCCAGTCGCTGGAAAAAGACAAATGTCGTGCCAATCTTCAAGAAAGGCAATAGGGACGAGGCACTTAACTATAGACCTGTATCACTGACAAGCATCCCCTTTAAAATACTGGAAAGAATAATTAGGCTACGACTGGTTGCACACCTGGAGAACGTTATGTTTGTGAACAAACATCAACATGGGTTCAGGAAAGGGAAATCGTGCCTAACAAACCTTCTGGAATTCTATGATAAAATAACGAGGATAATACAGGACAAAGATGGCTGGGCAGACTGCATATTTCTGGACTGCCAAAGAGCCTTTGATACAGTACCGCACATGAGACTGCTGTTCAAACTCGAGAGGCAGGCGGGGGTGGGGGGAAAGGTCCTAGCATGAATAAGGCACTACCTAACAGGAAGGAGCCAAAGAGTTACGGTAAGGGGCGAGATGTCGGACTGGCAAACAGTAATAAGTGGAGTACCACAAGGATCGGTGCGGTGACCAATTCTATTTCTAGTATATGTTAACGACATGTTTACAGGCGTAGAGTCCTACATGTCGATGTTTGCGGATGACGCAAAGTTGATGAGAAGAGTGTGACAGATGAGGATTGCAGGATCCTCCAAGAGGACCTGAACAGGTTGCAGAGATGGTCAGAGAAATGGCTACTGGAATTCAACACGAGCAAATGTAAAGTTATGGAAATGGGACTAGGAGATAGGAGACCAAAGGGACAGTACACAATGAAGGGGAACAGCCTACCTGTGATGACGCGAGAAAGAGACCTGGGAGTGGACGTAACACCTAATCTATCTCCTGAGGCACATATAAATCAGATAACGACAGCAGCGTACTCTACACTGGCAAAAGTTAGAACATCATTCAGAAACCTAAGTAAGGAGGCATTTAGGGCATTTTACACTGCCTACGTGAGACCAGTCTTAGAGTATGCCGCCTCATCATGGAGTCCCCATCTGAAGTAGCATATAAAGAAACTGGAAAAGGTTCAGAGGTTTGCAACGAGACTCGACCCAGAGCTACGAGGGATGGGGTATGAGGAGCGCCTGAAGGAACTGAGCCTTACGACACTAGAAAGAAGAAGGGAGAGGGGGGACATGAAGGAACGTATAAAATACTCAGAGAGATTGACAGAGTGGACATAGACGAAATGTTCACACGGAATAGTAACAGAACGAGGGGACATGGGTGGAAGCTGGAAACTCAGATGAGTCACAGGGATGTTAGGAAGTTTTCTTTTAGCGTGAGAGTAGTGGGAAAATGGAATGCACTTAAGGAACAGGTTGTGGAAGCAAATACTATTCGCAATTTTAAAACCAGGTATGATAGGGAAATAGGAACAGAGTCATTGCTGTAAACAACCGATGCTCGAAAGGCGGGATCCAAGAGTCAATGCTCGATCATGCAGACACAACTAGGTGAGTACAACTAGGTGAGTACACACACACACATACACACACACACACACACACACACACACACACACACACATACACACACATACACACACACACACACACACACACACACACACACACACATATTTGGGATTACAAATAAAACAAGCGAACTCGGAGATTGGGCACTAGAAGAAAACCCAGACATAACAGCACTCACAGAAACAAAGCTAACGAAAATCATAACAAACGCAGTGTTTCCACAGGGCTACTATGTAGTGAGGAAAGAGAGGGAAGGGAGAGGAGCAGGTGGTGTAGCTTTGATACTAAGAGAAGGTTGGAGTCTCGAAGAGATGGTAATTCAGAACTGTGAAGGTTTCAGTGACTACATATCAGGCACCATAGCAACTGGAGGACAGAAAATTATAATAGTAGTCATATATAACCCCCCACCGAATGACAGAAGACCCAGACAGGAATATGATAGAAACAACATGGCCACCATCAATATAATAGAGAGAGCAGCTTCTGTGGCTAGCAGGAACGGATCCAGACTTTCTACGTCAACACGTCAAGGGACCGACAAGAATGAGAGGAGGGGATGAACCAGCCTTGCTTGATCTGATATTTACCCTAAATGAGTCGGATATAAGGGAAGTTAAGTTGGAAGCCCCCTTGGGAATGAGTGATCATAGTGTATTGAGCTTTGAGTACCTTGTTGAGCTAGGAATTATCACCCCCAAAAAAGAACTGGGAACCAAAGGGCTGGCGTACCAAAAGGGAAACTATGAGGAGATGAATAAATTCCTATGGGATATACATTGGGACATAGAACTCGGAACCAAGTCCGTACAAGACATGATGGACTATGTCACCCAAAAATGTCAGAAGGCTGTAAGCAGGTTTGTCCCAGCCCGACAGGAAAAAACAGAGAAGCAAAGGAAGAATCCGTGGTTTAATAGGGAATGTATGAAAGCAAGGGAGATGAACAAAAGGGCATGGAGGAACTTCCGTAATAACAGAACACCAGAAAGTAGAGAGAGATACCAGAGAACCAGGAACGAGTATGTCAGTGTGAGAAGAGCAGCTGAGAAAAGCATTGAAAATGATATAGCTAATAAAGCCAAGACCGAACCAAAGCTACTACACAGTCACATCAGGAGGAAGACAACAGTGAAGGAACAGGTGATGAAACTTAGGGTGGGCGAGGACAGGTACACAGAGAATGACAAAGAGGTGTGTGAAGAACTCAACAGAAGGTTCCAGGAGGTCTTTACAATAGAACAGGGAGATGTCACGGCGCTGGGAGAGGTGGCAGCAAACCAGGTGACCTTGGATAGGTTCGAAATTACAAGAGATGAGGTCAAGAAGCACCTATTAGAGCTGGATGTGAGAAAAGCTGTTGGGCCAGGCGGAATCTCACCATGGGTATTGAAAGAGTGTGCGGGAGCACTTTGCTTGCCACTCTCCATAGTGTATAGTAGGTCACTGGAAACGGGAGACCTACCAGAAATATGGAAGACTGCTAATGTAGTACCAATATACAAAAAGGGTGACAGACAAGAGGCACTGAACTACAGGCCAGTGTCCTTAACTTGTATACCATGCAAGGTGATGGAGAAGATTGTGAGAAAAAACCTAGTAACACATCTGGAGAGAAGAGACTTCGTGACAACCCATCAACATGGGTTCAGGGAGGGTAAATCTTGCCTTACAGGCTTGATAGAATTCTACGATCAGGTGACAAATATTAAGCAAGAAAGAGAAGGATGGGCGGACTGCATTTTTTTGGACTGTCGGAAAGCCTTTGACACAGTACCCCATAAAAGGTTGATGCATAAGCTGGAGAAACAGGCAGGAGTAACTGGTAGGGCGCTCCAGTGGATAAGGGAGTACCTAAGCAATAGGAAGCAGAGAGTTACAGTGAGGGGTGAGACCTCAGACTGGCGTGAAGTCACCAGTGGAGTCCCACAGGGCTCTGTACTTGGACCTATCCTGTTTCTGATATACGTAAATGATCTCCCAGAGGGTATAGACTCATTCCTCTCAATGTTTGCTGACGACGCCAAAATTATGAGAAGGATTAAGACAGAGGAGGACAGCTTGAGGCTTCAAGAAGACCTGGACAAGCTGCAGGAATGGTCGAACAAATGGCTGTTAGAGTTTAACCCAAGCAAATGTAATGTAATGAAGATAGGGGTAGGAAGCAGGAGACCAGATACAAGGTATCATTTGGGAGATGAAATACTTCAAGAGTCAGAGAGAGAGAAAGACCTGGGGGTTGATATCACGCCAGACCTGTCCCCTGAAGCTCATATCAAGAGGATAACATCAGCAGCATATGCCAGGTTGGCTAACATAAGAACGGCCTTTAGAAACTTGTGTAAGGAATCTTTCAGAACATTATATACCACATATGTCAGACCAATCCTGGAGTATGCGGCTCCAGCATGGAGTCCATATCTAGTCAAGCATAAGACTAAACTGGAAAAGGTTCAAAGGTTTGCCACCAGACTAGTACCCGAGCTGAGAGGTATGAGCTACGAGGAGAGACTGCGGAATTAAACCTCACTTCGTTGGAAGACAGAAGAGTTAGGGGGGACATGATCACCACATTCAAGATTCTCAAGGGAATCGACAGGGTTGATAAAGACAGGCTGTTTAACACAAGGGGCACACGCACTAGGGGACACAGGTGGAAACTGAGTGCCCAAATGAGCCACAGAGATATTAGAAAGAACTTTTTTAGTGTCAGAGTGGTTGACAAATGGAATGCATTAGGAAGTAATGTGGTGGAGGCTGACTCCATACACAGTTTCAAGTGTAGATATGATAGAGCCCAATAGGCTCAGGAACTGTACACACTGTTGATTGACGGTTGAGAGGCGGGACCAAAGAGCCAGAGCTCAACCCCCGCAAGCACAACTAGGTGAGTACAACTAGGTGAGTACACACACACACACACACACACACACACACACACACACAACAAAGCACACACA
>WNGS01005035.1:15981-23481 GCA_020271785.1 Procambarus virginalis | reverse complement strand
TTGGCTTTGTTAGCTATATCATTTTCATACCTTTTCTCAGCTGCTCTTCTCACACTAACATACTCTTTCCTGGTTCTCTGGTATCTCTCTCTACTTTCAGGTGTTCTGTTATTACGGAAGTTCCTCCATTCCCTTTTGTTCAGCTCCTTTGCTTTCATACATTCCCTAGTAAACCATGGATTCTTCTTTTGCTTCTCTGTTTTTTCCTGTCGGGCTGGGACAAACCTGCTTACAGCCTCCTGACTTTTTTGGGTGACGAAGTCCATCATGTCTTATATGGACTTGGTTATGAGTTCTGTGTCCAATTGTATATTCCTTAGGAATTTATTCATCTCCTTATAGTTTCCCTTTTGGTACGCCAGCCCTTTGTTTCCCAGTTCTTTTTTGGGGGAGATAATTCCTAGCTCAACCAGGTACTCAAAGCTCAATACACTATGATCACTCATTCCCAGAAGGGCTTCCAACTTAACTTCTCTTATAACCGACTCATTTAGGGTAAATATCAGATCAAGCAAGGCTGGTTCGTCCTCTCCTCTCATTCTTGTCGGTCCCCTTGACATGTTGACTGAGAAAGTTTCTTGTTGCCACGTCCAGCAGCTTAGCTCTCCATGTGTCTGGTCCTCCATGTGGGTCTCTGTTTCCCCAATCTATCTTCCCATGGTTGAAGTCTCCCGTCATTAGTAGTCTGGATCCGTTCCTGCTAGCCACAGAAGCTGCTCTATTATATTGATGGTGGCCATATTGTTTCTATCATATTCCTGTCTGGGTCTTCTGTCGTTCGGTGGGGGGTTACATATGACTACTACTATAAATTTCTGCCCTCCAGTTACTATGGTGCCTGATATGTAGTCACTGAAACCTTCACAGTTCTGATTTACCATCTCTTCAAAACTCCAACCTTTTCTTATCAGCAAAGGTACACCACCTCCTCCTCTCCCTTCTCTCTCTTTCCTCACTACATAGTAGTCCTGTGGAAACACTGCGTTTGTTATGGTTTTCGTTAGCTTTGTTTCTGTGAGTGCTATTATGTCTGGGTTTTCTTCTAGTGCCCATTCTCCGAGTTCACTTGTTTGTTGTTCACTTGTGTGTGTGTGTGTGTCTGCAGGATGTGTGGATCGTGTGTGTGTGTGTGTGTGTGTGTGTGTGTGTGTGTGTGTGTGTGTGTGTGTGTGTGTGTGTGTGTGTGTGTGTGTGTGTGTGTGTGTGTGTGTGTGTGTGTGTGTGTGTGTGTGTGTGTAAATCACGAAAATTAACCCGCGATAAAAAATGTGACAGTGTCAGACCACGGAGGAAGATTTGAAACAGGAATTTCCGTAAGTACTTTCGTATTATAATAATATATCTTCAGAAAGAATGATTTACAAGTCAGAAAGTTTGGACATATATAGGCAGGAGAGAGAGGTGAAGTGAAGTAAGGTACAATGACAAATATATGAATGGGATTAGGTGGATATATATAAGAGCTGCATCATATGGGCCAATAGGCCCATATGATGCAGCTAATTGGTCTATGTATATGTATGCAGTCAATATGATGATACAGTCAATTGGCCTATTGGTCCATGTATGGGCCAATAGGCCCATACATGGATATTAATAGCATTTGATAGTCGATATTAACAATAAATTAATGAGACAAATGTGTTTCAATGATTCTACTCAAACTGTCCTTTAACTAATCAATCAAAAATGTATCTAAATTATATAAACCACTGCTAATGTTCATATTACATGATTTTCTAATCTGGATTAAAGGAGATTCAATTATTTTCCTATTGAAAGTGATTTTAAAATTCTTTATTGATGTTGCCATCTCCCAATCAGTTTGTTGGGAATTTCTTGTGAAATGAACAAATAAAGCATTAGACAATTGGCCGTGTCTTACAGAATATTTATGTTTCGAAATTCTAAATTTCAAATCTTTAGATTCTTGCTCTACATAGAACCTATTACAGTCTTTAAAAGGTATTTTGTAAAAGACACAATTATCACTACGAGGACTATTTCGAACTAATAGTTTTCCAAGAGAATTTTTGTTAGTAAACAATAAATGTATATCAAACAGTTTCAAGGCCTTGACACTAATATCAAACCCAGAAGAATATCGTAAACATAGCACCTTCTTTAGGCTAATTTTCTCACTGGATATATTATTATAATATGTTCCACGTGCTTTGCTACGGTAAAAAAAAATCAGTTGATAACAAAGCTTGAGACCAATAGAATCAATATTCTTAAACTCCTCATATAAGAATTCTGAACTAACAACGCGAAGAGCTCTAAGATATATAGAGGAAAATTTTTTTGTTTCACCTTGTATTTATGCCCTGAAAAATAATGAACATAAGATAAATTATTCGTAGGCTTTCTGTAAACTCTAAACTTTAGTGAAAAAATCTTCCCTATGAATAAGTATATCTAAGAATGGCAAACATTTATCAATTTCAGTCTCCAAAGTAAATTTTATAGAGGTGACTTGATCATTAAGTTTAGCTACAAATTCGTCTGTATTTACATTTGTAGGCCATATATATACAAAATATCATTAACATATCTAAACCATGGAACGATTCCAGGGGAAATTTTTTAAAACAAATTTCTTTTCGAAGAATTCCATGTACAAGTTGGAAAGCAATGGCGATAAAGGATTCCCCATTGCCATTCCAAAAGTCTGTAAATAATACTCATTATTAAAGGTAAATTTACATTCTTTTATACACAGCTTGACGAGATTGACAATAATATCAACAGAAAGAGGTAAAACATGGTTCCTTAATTCAGGAGCGAGTTAATCAAGAATATCATCAACCGGCACCTTTGTAAACAAAGAACAAACGTCAAAACTGAATAACTTGACATCAGGATTGATTGGAACAATATTCCACTTGTTAACTAATTCAAGAGAATTGGTCAGATGAGAAGAGGAAATAGTTCCTAACAATGGGGATAGGATTTTGTTAAGCCATTTAGAGAGCTTGTAAGAAATGGATCCCACAGAACTGATGATAGGCCTCATGGGGGTAGTTAGGCTTATGAGTCTTGACAAGTCCAAAAAAATATGGTAATGAAGGAAATGAGGTACTAAATTGATTAAGAAGATCTTTATGGTTATTTAAGACTTCCTCAAGCTGCTATTGAAGAACTTGATATGTCATCAAGATGATTTTCATGAGTTTGATTTATGTTGAAGAATCTTGGAGGAGATCATTCATTTTTTAAATATATTCCTCCTTGTTCAGAATAACAACAAAGCTGGATTTGTCAGCCTTTGTTATACGAATGGAGGAGTCGGCTCTTAATTCCTGTAAGCTTCATCTGAACCTTTCAGAGAAATTGTTTGCTTGAGACGTCAACATTGAACCATATACAATACCTTTAACCAGGTTTAGGTTTTGTTAAGAGAGAAAGTTTTGTTTTTAAAGCTGTAACAAAGAACTAAAAATCTTAACTGCAGGAGGACCAAGTGGACTAAGGACTTATCAATATAGATGGTAAATTCAACACATTATTTGAATTAGATTTCTTTGTCCAATCACTATTTTTTACAAGACTTTTTAACGTGCGTTTTACACTATTCTGTAACTGATGTATTTTTCTACGTAGGTCACTGAAACTTTCATTCATCAAAGAACTTTTCCAGTCAAAAGGTATGACGTAGTGAAAATTTCGTTTTGCTGTATCCAAGTTTTTGAAAACAAAACATTCACGATTTTGTAACTTCAATGTGTTTTTCAAAATAGTAGCATTGAAATCACTGAACGATTGATCACCTAATTTGATATGGCGAACAGGTAGCAAAGACTTGGGTACAACTTGCTCACTAAGACATTGTTTCAGAAATTCGACACGGGTGCGAGTGCATTGTGCTTTCATTAGTAGAGTAGCAAAGATGGTCAAGAAGGAAATAGACTGAGGGAACAGCATTGCGAAAGAGCGCGATGTTCTCTTTATATGTGTATTTCACAAAAATTAACACGTGATGAAAAATGAGACAGTGTCATTAACACGTGATGAAAAATGTGAGTGTCAGACCACGAAGGAAGGATTGAAACAGGAATTTCCTTAAGTACTTTCGTATTTAATAATACATCTTCAGAAGGATTTTCGTTCTGAAGATGTATTATTAAATACGAAAGTATTTAAGGAAATTCCTGTTTCAATCTTTTCGTGATTTACACATGCACACACACACACACACACACACACACACACCACACACACACACACACACACACACACACACACACACGCATGCATGCACACACACACACACACACACACACACACACACACACACACACACGCATGCATGCACACACACACACACACACACACACACACACAAACCACACACACACACACACCACACACACACACACACACACACACACACACACACCACTCACACACACACACACACACACACACACACACACACACACCAACAACACACACACAACACACACACAACAAATCAAAAGGCTGGCATTCCGAAAGGGGAATTATGTACAAATGAGAAGTTTCCTAAGTGAAATACCTTGGGACTCAGACCTCAGAGAGAAGTCTGTACAGGGTATGATGGACTATGTTACCCAAAAGTGTCAGGAGGCAGTAAACAGGTTCATCCCGGTCCAAAGGGAAAAATCCGAGAAGCAACAGAAGAATCCATGGTATAATAGGGAATGTATGGAAGCGAAGAAACTGAACAAAAGGGCGTGGAGGAACTTCCGGAATAACAGAACACCAGAAAGCAGAGAGAGATACCAGAGAGCCAGGAATGAGTACGTCAGGGTGAGAAGAGAAGCAGAGAAAAGTTTTGAAAATGATATAGCAAACAAAGCCAAGACCGAACCAAAGCTACTCCACAGTCACATCAGAAGGAAAACAACAGTGAAAGAACAGGTATTGAAACTTAAACAGGCGAGGACAGGTATACAGAGAATGACAAAGAGGTGTGTGAAGAACTCAACAAGAGGTTCCAGGAGGTCTTCACAATAGAACAAGGTGAGGTCACTGTGCTAGGAGAAAGGGAGGTAAATCAGGCAGCCTTGGAAGAGTTCGAAATTACGAGAGAGGAGGTAAAGAGACACCTGCTGGATCTGGATGTTAGGAAGGCTGTTGGGCCAGACGGGATCTCACCTTGGATACTGAAAGAGTGTGCAGAGGCACTTTGCTTGCCACTCTCCATAGTGTATAGTAAGTCACTGGAGACGAGAGACCTACCAGAAATATGGAAGACGGCGAATGTGGTCCCAATATACAAAAAGGGCGACAGGCAAGAGGCACTGAACTACAGGCCAGTGTCCTTGACTTGTATACCATGCAAGGTGATGGAGAAGATCGTGAGAAAAAACCTGGTAACACATCTGGAGAGAAGAGACTTCGTGACAAATCGCCAACATGGGTTCAGGGAGGGCAAATCTTGCCTTACAGGCTTGATAGAATTCTACGATCAGGTGACAAAGATTAAGCAAGAAAGAGAGGGCTGGGCGGACTGCATTTTCTTGGACTGTCGGAAAGCCTTTGACACAGTACCGCATAAGAGGCTGGTACATAAGCTGGAGAGACAGGCAGGTGTAGCTGGTAAGGGCTCCAGTGGATAAGGGAGTACCTAAGCAATAGGAAGCAGAGAGTTACGGTAAGGGGTGAGACCTTGGCGTGAAGTCACCAGTGGAGTCCCACAGGGCTCTGTACTCGGTCCTATCTTGTTTCTAATATATGTAAATGATCTCCCGGAGGGTATCGATTCATTTCTCTCAATGTTTGCAGACGATGCCAAAATTATGAGAAGGATTAAAACAGAAGAGGACTGTTTGAGGCTTCAAGAAGACCTAGACAAGCTGAAGGAATGGTCGAACAAATGGTTGTTAGAGTTTAACCCAACCAAATGTAATGTAATGAAGATAGGTGTAGGGAGCAGGAGGCCAGATACAAGGTATCATCTGGGAGAGGAAATTCTTCAGGAATCAGAGAAAGAAAAAGACTTGGGGGTTGATATCACGCCAGACCTGTCTCCTGCAGCACATATCAAGAGGATAACATCAGCGGCATATGCCAGGTTGGCCAACATACGAACGGCATTCAGAAACTTGTGTAAAGAATCATTCAGAACTTTGTATACCACATATGTCAGGCCAATCCTGGAGTATGCAGCCCCAGCATGGAGTCCATATCTAGTCAAGGATAAGACTAAACTGGAAAAGGTTCAAAGGTTTGCCACCAGACTAGTGCCCGAGCTGAGAGGTATGAGCTACGAGGAGAGACTTCGGGAATTAAACCTCACTTCGCTGGAAGACAGAAGAGTTAGGGGGGACATGATCACCACATTTAAGATTCTGAAGGGAATTGATAGGGTAGATAAAGACAGGCTATTTAACACAAGGGGCACACGCACAAGGGGACACAGGTGGAAACTGAGTGCCCAAATGAGCCACAGAGATATTAGAAAGAACTTTTTTAGTGTCAGAGTGGTTGCCAAATGGAATGCATTAGGAAGTGATGTGGTGGAGGCTGACACCATACACAGCTTCAAGTGTAGATATGATAGAGCCCAGTAGGCTCAGGAATCTGTACACCTGTTGATTGACAGTTGAGAGGCGGGACCAAAGAGCCAAAGCTCAACCCCCGCAAGCACAATTAGGTGAGTACTGTGACGGTAACGAGTTGGAAATGGTGGTCGGCAGTCTTCCAACTAACAGGTGTCAGTGCTGGGCCACATATTAAATATTAAAAAAAAGAAAAAGAAAAAAAGAGAAAAAAAAAGAATGACTGCGTGATTGGTAATCTGTGGTAAGGTAAGAAACATAAAACACAATAATAAACAATGTACTTTAATAACAATAAAAAACAAAGTGAAGTAAATGCAAAATCTTGGCTTAATGGTAAAAAATGTCAAGTGGAAAAATAAATAAACATGAAAATAGATTACGTTAATGGGGGAGGAGAATTGACATACAAAGGTAAATAAAATATGAATGCTGGAATATATGCACTAACTATAAACCTCTATTTGACCACACAAGGTGAGTCACTTAGGTGTTCATAGTCTGAGAGCACAAGATATTCTGGCTGGCAGAAACGCAAGGGACTCCAACAATAACTGGCGATGACTTGTGATTGGCGAGGAACCGGAGTGGCGTGTTGGTTGGCGGCCAATGAGAAAGCTGGATGGCCGCAATTCGCTAGTTAGGCAGTTGAAGGGTTCGGCGCGTCGGCCAGGTGTACAGCAGGTGCTGGAGTGGGGGGGAGGAGGGAGTTGCTGGTGCATGTGGCTGTCTTGACATATACGTTTAGCCACTACAAAACGTATCTTGCATATTGTTGAGGACGTGATGAAATACGAAAATAGCAGGCTAAATCTCTGATAAGAGATTATCGTCACAACTCTCCCCCGAAGCCTGCTGTTTCGGGTGAGTCATGTTCACTGGAGGTAGAGTGGGAGGTGGAGCTGCCTCTACCTCATGCACTCTGGAGAGGGCGTCAGCGATGATGTTATCAGGC
>WNGS01005035.1:0-15956 GCA_020271785.1 Procambarus virginalis | reverse complement strand
CCCTTGATGTAGCAGGACTTTAAATTGAAGCCTTGAAGATATAAAGCCCATCGCAGCAGACGTTGGTTATTAAATTGGGCTTGATGTAAGAATCTCAGAGGGTTTGTGGTCCGAACAGATGGTAGTTGACCTAGCACCGTGCAGATATGGTGCAAAGTGTTGTAAGCTCAGGACGACGGACAGGAGTTCCTTCTCTGTAGTACTGTAGTTCTTCTGATGAGGCTTCAACTTGCAACTGTAGTAGCTGACAGGTAGAACCTCCTCGCCGTTGAGAATGACCAATTTGGCGCATAACAACGATATCCTCCAAACTTTGCGCAGCATCCGGAGGGGTCATTCTCAACGGTCCAAGACTTATCCCGAGCGCACCGTCATTTGGGGCGTCACAGATCATATTAAGATGATTTCGGGGCTTAGCGTCCTCTCGGCCCGCTCCTCGACCAGGCCTCCTGGTCGAGGAGGCCTCACGGTCCCTCCTGGACCCCTCGAGCATAAACGTTCTTGGAGTGCATCACCGAGGAAACTGCTTAACCAGTGAACAAATCCACATGGGCCGTGACGAGGATACGAACCTGCGTCCGGGAGCATCCCAGACACTGCCTTAATCGACTGAGCTACGACATTAAACCTAGCCTAGCCTAGCCTAACCTAACCTAACCTAGCCTAACCTAGCCTAACCTAGCCTAACCTAGCCAAGCCTAGCCTAACCTAGCCTAACCTAGCCTAACCTAACCTAACCTAACCTAACCTAACCTTAACCAGTCTTTACACACCTGGGAGCGTCCACATTGATCGCAAGAGATGTGTATTCCAGGCAAAAGGAAACAAGAACGGTGGTGGTGGGTGTGTGTGTTTACGTATCAAAGGAATGTTAGGAAATGAAGCGAGGGTTGAGGCTTTGATAACCTGGAGGGATATCGAGTCTTTTTGATAACCTGGGGGATATCGAGTGGTAAGTTTGATAAAAACCCTCGTCTGCTTCCAGTTGTTATGAATTGCCTGGTTCTACCTCCCCTCCAATGCACACCACACACACCACACACACACACACACACACACACACACACACACACACACACACACACACACACACACACCAACACACACACACACACACACACACACACACACACCACACACACACACGACACACACCACACACACACACCACACACACACACCACACACAGCACACACACACACCACACACCACACACACACACACACACACACACACACACACACACACACAGCACACACACACACACACACACCACACACACACCACACACACACACACACACACACACACACACACACACACCACACACACACACACACACACAACACACACACACACACACACACACCACATACATATACATATGCACATCTATATGTTCACACCCACACACCTTCCTACACAAAGTAAAGCTGTACTCGGTACCACCCACGTTCCACTATTGAGTCTGCCTCGTGCCGGCAGCCCCCAGGCACATGACCTGCCTCACTCCCACCTCTCTCATCTCCCATATACTCCCAAAAGTGCTGTATATTATCTATTTTACTTAACCAGACTTATTGTTAAATATTCTTAGCCACTCTTTCTTGGTTCATTTTCTAGCTTTCTTGAAGAGCGGTGCTTGGGAGAGGATGAGGTGGTGGTGCTTGTGTTGACCTATCCTGGTGGTCCACCAGGCTGTTGCTTGGAGCGGCTCGCAGACCCACATATCCACCACAGCCCGGTTGGTCTGGCATTTCTTGAAGAAAACTATCCAGTTTTCTGTTGAAGATGTCCACGGTTGTTCCGGCAATATTTCTTATGCTTGCTGGGCAGGGACGTTGAACAACCGCGGACCTCTGATGTTTATACGGTATTCTCTGATTGTGCCTATGGCACCTCTGCTCTTCACAGGTTCTATTCTGCATTTCTTCTTCCATGTCGTTCACTCCAGTACGTTGTTATTTTACTGTGTAGATTTGGGACCTGTTCCTCCAGTATTTTCCACGTGTATATTATCTGATCTCTCCTCTCGTCTCCTTTCTAGTGAGTACATTTGGAGAGCTTTGAGACGATCCCAATAATTTAAGTGCTTTATCGAGTCTTAAGTATGCCGTATAGCTCTTTGTATTCCCTCTATTTCAGCAATGTCTCCTGCTCTGAAGGAGGAAGTGAGTACTGAGCTGTACTCGAGACGGGACAACACAAGTGATTTGAAGAGTACAACCATTGTGATGGGATCTCTGGATATGAAAGTTCTCGTAATCCATCCTATAAATAGATTACGTTAATGGGGAGGAGAATTGACATACAAGGTAAATAAAATATGAATGCTGGAATATATGCACTATCTATAAACCTCTATTTGACCACACAAGGTGAGTCACTTAGGTGTTCATAGGATGAGAGCACAAGATATTCTGGCTGGCAGAAACGCAAGGGACTCCAACAATAACTGGCGATGACTTGTGATTGGCGAGGAACCGGAGTGGCGTGTTGGTTGGCGGCCAATGAGAAAGCTGGATGGCTGCAAGTCGCTAGTTAGGCAGTTGAAGGGTTCGGCGCATCGACCAGGTGCTGGAGTGGGGGGAGGAGGGAGTTGCTGGTGCGTGTGGCTGTCTTGATATATACGTTTAGCCACTACAATACGTATCTTGTATATTGTTGAGGACTTGATGAAATACGAAATAGCAGGCTAAATCTCTGATAAGAGATTATCGTCACAATATATTGTTACGGTGCCCTCTCCTATCTCTTTCGTTGCCTGCTATAAGAGTCATATCGACTCTCCCTACAGGGAGAAACTTACATTATAAGTCTGTAGGTAAGGGGAAAGAGGCGCCCGGATATAAATGAAAGAGTATCCCCTACTGCAGATATGACGTTTTGGAATGGACGCTAGCCGTGTGCGGATTGGATGACTCGGGTCACGGGCGACCAATTAGAGCCCGCCGTGACGTCACCGAGTGTCCCGGGCGGCGCCAACGTCAGATTTGACCTGACAGCGAAGGGGAGAGGACGCTCCTCTGTCAGCTCTCAAGAATTGGAGGCTTTACAGGCCTTTCTCAGTGGATTAGAGCTAGCCATCGCAGCCCACCTTATATATAGGAGGCCCCGCGCTTCTGGGAAGCAAAAAGGAACCAAGTTGAGTGGGCAGAGAAGTGCCAAACTTGGAGAATTGTCGGTGACGACGCTGGGCGGCGGCGCGTGACGTTGAGGGCCTGAAAGGTGTGGCGGGCAGGCATAGCTGTGACGGGTCACATCCACTGAGGTTGTTAGAGGGACGACACCGTTCCTAGGGCGAGGAGCAACGCCTCGTGGAAGGAACGTGTGGGTGAATATAGCGATCAGCTCAGCGCCCATTGATGGACCAGGATTGGGATAGCTGAATCCCAGGGATTGGAACGGCGAAGACGCGAAGGCTTCACGACACCTGAGGACCTGTGGGAACGTTCCTGGATCACCGAGGATCGACTCAGGAAGCATAGGACCCTCACACCATCGAGGGACAGGCGTCGTGAGCCAAGGATTGTTAAGGTAGATCATTTTCCCTCCCATTACCCCTTTGTGAGAGTAGGCTAGATAGGCCATTATATTCACTTATATATGTGGAAATAGGATATTAATGCTTTAGTAGCAGAATAGGCTGCAGGGCAGCTTATGTCCAGGACTGTCAGAGAGGACAGTGTGTGTGGATGGCAGGACAGTGAAGAAGAGGAGCCGACGTGGTGAAGAGGCCCTTCTGTGAGAGAGTGTGTGACTCCTGTCTATCTGCCCAGTTGAAGGAGCCTGGAGAACGTGAGAGAAGAGTTGCTGACAATCTCCAGAGTTATTATTATTATTTTCATTTCCTTGTATCACTTGTAATCATAATGTGTGATCATGTAATTCGTGTCAGTAAATTCACACATTTTACTATTGTGTTTAAGTGTGCCTCCATTGCAAAATTTCTCTATTGAGCATACACGAGGGTTATCATAGTACCATTTAGGGGACATCACGTTCCCTATAGAATTTCTTATTGTCTTGGGAGTAGCAACACTCTGGCAACAGACAACATATATACACCCACTGAACTGCATCGCTGGGGTGCAGATATAATAACCCAGCTGGCGACCTTGTTGAGGAAAAGATAGAGAAGACAGGCGGGAAAGGAGTTCCTGCAACCTCTTTGTCCGGCAGGCAAGACTCAGGGAGGTCATTGTTACAAAGTAAGCCCGAGTCTTCCTTCACTCCTCCACGGGTCTAGGCCGGAATTGCTGATAGCAGTTTCCCCGTGGTTGACTGAAGGGCTTCCAGGGTGAGTCAGTGGCACCCCTTCAGTGGTGGAAGCAAAGACCTGCGGAGGTGGGCATTGCTGGTCCTCTCCTGTGGGACCAAGGAGACTCCGGTGAATCCCGGGAGTCGGAGGGGCTGAGTATTCGGCCTTTCGAGCCCCTAGCAGCCGAGTGCTAGCAGAGCCCCGGCCCACCCCCCGTGACAGAGAACTGGCGACCTTGCCAGGATTCGAACCACAGTAGCCAAGAACTGGAGACTTCGCCAGGAAGCGTGGATCAAGCTACAGTGTTGCCAAAGGTGTGTTGATCAAGCTACAGTGTTGCCCAAGATTTCAAGACAGTGTTGCCAGGGTACAAATACAGTGTGGCCAGTGAATTCAGAGTACTGTTACCCAACCAGCTAAGGGACTGAAACGGTGAAATTAGTACCTACTAACTTGTCTGTGCTGTCGTGTATGCTCGACGATATAGAGATGGAGGAGGATAAAGTAAAGAAATTTATTGACACAAGGGACGAGAGAATTTTGGAAGAGTGTACCAAGGCCCAGCTCCAACAAGTGGCAAACCACTTTGGGATCAGGTTGAGGACGACTAAGGTTGCAGAGCGAAGGATAGAGATCATGGCACAGCTCACAGCTCGAGAGGAGGCGACGGGAGAGGAGCCATCTCAAGGAGATCCGTCCCGAGAAGAGCCGTCGCAAGGTGAACCGTCCCGACTAGAGCCACCCCAAGCGCCTACCAGTGTGGAGGGAATTCACAGTGAACATGGGAGCAGTGGAAGGTCCAGCTGTAGTAAGAGGAGCCTGCAACTGGAAATAATGAAGATGCAACTGGAAGCCCAGCTGAGGCGAGAGGAAAGAGAAGCGCAAATGCAGCGAGAGGAGCGTGAGCGAGAAGCACGGCTGCAGCGAGAAGAAGGAGAGAGACAACTGCGACTGGAGGAGATAAAGGCAAAGAAAGAAGTCGAATTGTGTCGCATTGAGCGTGGTCTGCCCGCTCTACCTGCACGGCGGGATGACTTCAAGGTAAGGGAACGTGACTTACCTACGTTCGAACCACAAGAAGCTGAGGCGTTCTTCGAACACTTTGAATGGATAGCAACTCTGAAGGAGTGGCCAGAAGATGATTGGGCTGCTCTGGTCCAGGGCAGGTTGACTGGTGAGGCCCGGGAAGCCTACAACATGCTGGACCTAGAAGAGTGTGCTAATTACGACGCAATTAAGAATGCGGTGCTCCACTCATTCCGGCTGACTCCGGAGATGTACCGGAAGCGGTTCAGAGAGTGTACAAGAGCGTCGGGAAAGTCTTACGCCGAGACCGCCAGGGATATGGAACGGAAGTTCCTACGGTGGTTGAAGGCGGAGGAAGTGGAGTCGGCGGATGACATCGAACGACTGATAGTGATGGAGAAGTTTATGTCAGTGCTCCATCCAGAGTTGCGAGTAAGGGTGAGAGAAGCAGGTATTAAGGACCTAAAGGCTGCAGCGGACCGAGCCGACATGCTGGAAGAGGCACTACATCTCAGGAGGGAGGGGCCGCCCAGACACTCGCCTTACCCCAGGTCGGGAGGGAACTTTAGGAGTTCAGGAGGAGCGAGGACGGGTGGGGACTCTCCCAAGAGTAGTGTGCCCGATGAAGTAGCCCGGTTCAAGAGCTCAAGGGACGCGGGAAGGAAGCCCCAAGCTGTGAGCAGTGGACCTAGCTCGGGAGCGATTGCCGCTGCCCGGGAACCGACGACGGGGAGTCCTAGGAGGACCCAGGGAATCTACCGTTGGTGCTACCAGGGTGACTAGTAGAGGGTCGCCCAGGAGAGGTGGTCGGTGTTACAACTGTGGGGGACGAGGACACTTCGCAAGGGAGTGCAGCCGCCCAAGGCACAGTGGGAATGTGGCTTTCGCGAGGATAGGAAGCGAAGAAGCCAACGATAATTCAGGTGATATGCCAGTGATAAGGGAGAAGAGGATTCACCCCTTTGTGTGTGAGGGGACGGTGAAGATAAGAGGAGCTGATCCTGTGCCAGCAAGGATGCTGAGGGACACTGGATCCGACTTCACCCTTGTTAGTGAATCCCTCTTCCCCGAGGACTACAGACGTTCCAGTACAGGGGAAGCCCTGATAAGGACGTTGGGGGGACAAGTGAGGATGCCCCTTCATAAGGTGACTCTTAATTCAGACTATGGTTGTCAGACTCTCGTAGTAGGGGTCTGTGCTCTACTGCCCAGGATGGAAGCTCAGGTGATCCTAGGGAACGACTCCTGTGGGGGATGTGTTCTCCCGAATTTGATTAAAAGTGAGGAGTGTATAGAACCCTATCGACAGAGCAGCAGGACGGGCGCCAGCAGTGGCGAATCGGAAATTGCGAGAGTGGCATTTCCGGTATGCGCGGTGACGTCGGGACGAGACGTGAGGGAAGATGATGTGAGAGGATCCAGTCACGCCGAAGAGAACATGCCGGGTGACCTGGGGCTCGATCATTTGTTCCGAGAGGAGGCCAGAGGAAAAGTGACAGGTGAGGAAGGGTCGGATAGGAGTGTCCAAGTTACTCTCACCAGTCCTCTAGGCATTGACCGCACCCGTCTAGGTGAGCTGCAAAGGGAAGAGTTTCCCGAGTTGGTACGGGAGGCTGAAGGAGGTCTCGCCGGACCCGAGTCACCAACTCACTTCTTCGTGGAGAAGGGAGTGTTAATGAGGCAGTGGAGATCGGTTAGGGAAGAAGCGGGTGATGATGTGCTGAGAGTGAGGCGTCAGGTGGTGATGCCGGCGCGGTACAGAAATGCGGTACTGAAGCTTGCACACTCAGTGGATCCCGCGGGTCACGTGGGAGTGACCAAGACTTTAAGCAGGCTTCGGGAACATTTTTATTGACCAGGCATGGACGCGGATGTAAGAAGAATTTGCAAGACGTGTTTCCCGTGCCAGAGAGCGGGAAAGAACGTCCCTGCCATCCCGAAAGCACCTTTGGTTCCAGTTCCGGCGTTCGGCCAGGCGTTTGAACGCCTAATAATCGACGTCGTGGGACCACTACCTAAGACCAGAAAGGGGAATAATTACTTGTTGACTATCATGTGTGCTTCGACGAGATTTCCAGAGGCGATCCCAGTGCGGAAGGTGACATCGAGATGCGTCATGAGACACCTTCAGCGGTTCTTTGCTTGGGTAGGTGTGCCCAAGAAGATCCAGTCCGACTGTGGAAGCGTTTTCCAGTCGAAGTGATTTAGGCAAGCTATGGCAAGCTGGGGAATAGCCCAACTACGATCGTCTCCTTATAGACCTCAATCGCAGGGAGCGATTGAGAGGTTCCATTCCACTCTGAAGACCATCTTAAGGGTGTATTGTACAGAACAGGGAGCGGAATGGGATGAGGCTGTCTGTCCAGCCCTGTTTGCGATCCGAGATGCTATTGTTGAGTCTCTGGGATTCTCTCCATTCCAGCTAGTGTTTGGACACGAAGTAAGGAGCCCGTTATCGATGCTGAAGGAGCAGTTGACGGCGGAGAAAACATTAGTGACAGTGGAAGAGTATGTGCGGATATTCAACGAACGGTTGAAAACGGCGAAGGAGCTGGCTGCTGATCACCTGAAGACAGCTCAAGAGAAGATGTCGATCTGGTACGACAAGAAGGCTGTCCCGAGGGAGTTCGAGGCAGGAGCCAGAGTGATGATGTTGCTACCTGGGAGAGGTAGAGTGACGGAATCACGCTTTGGTGGTCCATACTCGGTTGTTCGCCGTGTGGGTCCTGTAAGTTATGAGATCAGTAAGCCGAATCACCCTAACAAGACACAGGTATGTCATATCAATCGTTTGAAGCCATACTTCCCAGAGGAGCAAGAGAGTTCGAGAGTGAAAGGAGCAACACCGTCCCAGGAAGGGAAATTGGCTCTGTGTATGGAGATGAGCCAAGTGTTGCCAGCAGAGGAAAGAAAGTGGGCCCGCGCCGATGGTACACGCCTGTCAAACACAAAGAGTTTGGTACATCTAGAAGAGAGGCTGCGTCATCTGGATAAAGGGAAAAGGAGAGATCTAGTGACGACATTGTGGTGTACGCCGATAGCTGGAAACAACACATGAGTCGACTGACGGAGTTATTCCAACGGTTGGAAGAAGCGAACCTGACGGTAAATCTGGCCAAGAGCGAATTCGGTAAGGCCCGATTAGAATACTTAGGTTTCATCATGGGTCAAGGGAAGGTGACTCCGGTAGACCATAAAGTGAAGGCAACCAGAGAATATCCGAATCCCAGGACGAGAAAAGAATTGTTACGATATTTAGGGATGATCGGATACTACAGAGGATTTTGCAAGAACTTCTCGACAGTGGCACACCCTCTGACTGAATTGCTATCTAAGAACGTTAGATGGAGGTGGGGGGAAGCATGCCAGGAGTCCTTCGAGAAGACCAAGCAGTTATTAACCGAAGCGCCAGTGCTGATTTCGCTCGACTTCGAGTCGAACTTTATCTTGTACGTCGACGCTAGCGACGTGGGGATTGGAGCCATGTTAGCTCAAGAGAAGGACAGAGTTCACCGTCCAGTAGCATTCTACTCGAAGAATTTCGAAAAGTACCAGAGGGCTTATTGTACAGTGGAAAAGGAAGCCCTAGCCCTGATCCTGGCACTGAAACATTTCGACGTCTATGTGGGTGGAGGTACTAGACCGGTGCAAGTGTTCACCGATCATAACCCCTTGACGTTCGGGCACAGGATGAAGAACATGAACCAAAGGCTGACAAGATGGGCCCTACTGTTACAAGAGTACTGGCTAGAAATCCGGCACATTAAAGGAAGGGAGAATGTGGTAGCAGATGCCCTCTTCCGGATTCACTGACCGATATGACTCTTATTTTAAGGGGAGGGGTATGTTACCGTGCCCTCTCCTATCTCTTTCGTTGCCTGCTATAAGAGTCATATCGACTCTCCCTACAGGGAGAAACTTACATTATAAGTCTGTAGGTAAGGGGAAAGAGGCGCCCAGATATAAATGAAAGAGTATCCCCTACTGCAGATATGACGTTTTGGAATGGACGCTAGCCGTGTGCGGATTGGATGACTCGGGTCACGGGCGACCAATTAGAGCCCGCCGTGACGTCACCGAGTGTTCCGGGCGGCGCCAACGTCAAGATTTGACCTGACAGCGAAGGGGAGAGGATGCTCCTCTGTCAGCTCTCAAGAATTGGAGGCTTTACAGGCCTTTCTCAGTGGATTAGAGCTAGCCATCGCAGCCCACCTTATATATAGGAGGCCCTGCGCTTCTGAGAAGCAAAAAGGAACCAAGTTGAGTGGGCAGAGAAGTGCCAAACTTGGAGAATTGTCAGCGACGACGCTGGGCGGCGGCGCGTGACATTGAGGGCCTGAAAGGTGTGGCGGGCAGGCATAGCTGTGACCGGGTCACATCCACTGAGGTTGTTAGAGGGACGACACCGTTCCTAGGGCGAGGAGCAACGCCTCGTGGAAGGAACGTGTGGGTGAATATAGCGATCAGCTCAGCGCCCATTGATGGACCAGGATTGGGATAGCTGAATCCCAGGGATTGGAACGGCGAAGACGCGAAGGCTTCACGACACCTGAGGACCCGTGGGAACGTTCCTGGATCACCGAGGATCGACTCAGGAAGCATAGGACCCTCACACCATCGAGGGACAGGCGTCGTGAGCCAAGGATTGTTAAGGTAGATCATTTTCCCTCCCATTACCCCTTTGTGAGAGTAGGCTAGATAGGCCATTATATTCACTTATATATGTGGAAATAGGATATTAATGCTTTAGTAGCAGAATAGGCTGCAGGGCAGCTTATGTCCAGGACTGTCAGAGAGGACAGTGTGTGTGGATGGCAGGACAGTGAAGAAGAGGAGCCGACGTGGTGAAGAGGCCCTTCTGTGAGAGAGTGTGTGACTCCTGTCTATCTGCCCAGTTGAAGGAGCCTGGAGAACGTGAGAGAAGAGTTGCTGACAATCTCCAGAGTTATTATTATTATTTTCATTTCCTTGTATCACTTGTAATCATAATGTGTGATCATGTAATTCGTGTCAGTAAATTCACACATTTTACTATTGTGTTTAAGTGTGCCTCCATTGCAAAATTTCTCTATTGAGCATACACGAGGGTTATCATAGTACCATTTAGGGGACATCACGTTCCCTATAGAATTTCTTATTGTCTTGGGAGTAGCAACACTCTGGCAACAGACAACATATATACACCCACTGAACTGCATCGCTGGGGTGCAGATATAATAACCCAGCTGGCGACCTTGTTGAGGAAAAGATAGAGAAGACAGGCGGGAAAGGAGTTCCTGCAACCTCTTTGTCCGGCAGGCAAGACTCAGGGAGGTCATTGTTACAAAGTAAGCCCGAGTCTTCCTTCACTCCTCCACGGGTCTAGGCCGGAATTGCTGATAGCAGATTCCCCGTGGTTGACTGAAGGGCTTCCAGGGTGAGTCAGTGGCACCCCTTCAGTGGTGGAAGCAAAGACCTGCGGAGGTGGGCATTGCTGGTCCTCTCCTGTGGGACCAAGGAGACTCCGGTGAATCCCGGGAGTCGGAGGGGCTGAGTATTCGGCCTTTCGAGCCCCTAGCAGCCGAGTGCTAGCAGAATATATATATATAATATATATATAATATATATATATATATATATATATATATATATATATATATTATGCGGAAAATCCACAGAGAAAAATGAAAGGAGGTAACGTTTCGACTTTGTTAAAGCCTTTGTCAAACCAGACTGACAAGAGGAAGGGAATTGGGAGGATATATAGGCCGACACCTGACCAACCCAACCCTAGGGAAAGAATTAACCAGAGACAGGTAAAGCTTAGCTTAGAATGGTCAAAGAGGATTAAGCGGTCAGAGAAAAAGGATGAAAGATTAAAGAAAAGCCTCATGAACATGCAATAAATGAATATATAAATATAAAATTATAATGAGACATTGTAAGCCTCTCTAACAATTACAGTTTTTTCTTAAACTGTTGTGCAATATTATAACTTAAAAATGGATCAAGTTTGTACATTCCAGTACTAACATTAAGAAGATTTGGACACTGACTGATTAGAGCAGACTCAATCAAATTCCGTTCCACGAAATCCCCACAATTGGTAATGCTTTTTGCACCATTCCAGTTAATATTGTGATCGCATAAATTCGTATGTAGATACAATGCATTAGACGTTTGGGCAGTTCTAATACTATAAGCATGTTGTGACAACCGCAATTGTAAGGACTTTCCTGTTTGTCCAAGGTACACAGAATCACAATCATTGCAGGGAATTGAATACACGCAACCTGCTGTATCAGGGGAGTTTTTTATTAAATTGGATTTGATCGTACTATTAGTGAACACCAAATTTATATTAAGTTTCTTAAAAATCAAAGACAATTTTTCAAGTCCACTCGCATAAGGTACAACCAATGAGTTAATAATTTCTGGTTTCGCCTTAGGGATGTGATTATAAAACGTACGCTTGGCTTGTTCAAACGAGAAATCCAAAAACCTCTTAGGATATTGTAAACTCTTCCCGATTTCATATATTATAGCAATCTCTTCATCAAAAAACTCAGGGCTGCACACCCTCAAAGCTCGTAGAAACATTCCTGAAAATACTGCCCGTTTAACTTTACTATGATGATTCGAATAAAAATGAACATACGACCCCACGTTGGTAGGTTTCCTATACACATTAAATTTGAACTTTCTAGTGACTCTATGAATCATAATGTCCAAAAACGGAAGCATACCATTCACCTCAGTCTCACAAGTGAATTTTATTGAAGGTACCAAAGAATTGAGTTCATTAAGAAAAACTATATGGTCTTTGTCACACGGCCATAAACACAAAATATCATCAACATACCTAAACCAAACTACATTAGCCGGGATAATACTGGATAAGATTTTTGTTTCGAAGAATTCCATATACAAATTACTTAAAACGGGGGAAAGAGGATTGCCCATCGCCATTCCAAATGTTTGTTTGAAAAATTTTCCATTAAAACTAAAATAATTGTCTTTTATACACAATTTGATAAGTTCTAATACTTTATTGGTCTGCAAGTTCAAATTATATTTAGGCAGTTCCTCACGTAGAAATTCTAACAGGTCATCAACGGGTACTTTAGTGAATAAAGAGGTCACATCGAAACTTATTAGTTTAAAATCAAAATTTAAATTCAGTGTGGATAGCTTATTAACTAAGTCCACATTGTTTGTCAAGTGTGAGTTGGAAATAGTACCAACTATTGGGGACAAAACCTTGACTAACCACTTAGAAAGTTTATAAGCCGCCGAACCAATTGAACTAATTATCGGCCTTGCCGGATTATTTGGCTTATGAGTTTTTATAAGACCATACATGTAAGGAAGAGAGGGGGATCGACTTATTAGCCTAGATATCAACTCTTTATCACCTTTACACACAGTTTTAAGAGATTTGTTAAAATGTGCAATCACTTTTTCAGTAGGATCTCTATTAATCAATAGATAAGTATCCCTGTCTTCCAGGAGTAACTCCATTTTTCGGACATAGTCATCTTTATTCATAATAACTACTGCATTTGACTTATCAGCCTTGGTAATATGTAATGAACTATCTTTTTTGAGATTTTTGAACGCATGAACAAATCGACTTGGACAGTTAGGAACAGAATTGTTAAGTAAAACACCATACATCATCCCTTTGCACACATTAATATCTTCAACTGAGACATTACTATACTTTTCAAGATTGCAGAAACCTTTGGCAATATCTACATAATTGACTGTTCCATTAGATGTGGCAAAGCTCAGACCATATCCTAATGCAGTAATCGTGTCATTATCAAGCTGTCTATCTGAGAGGTTTATAACAAACTCCTGGTTAGAGTGTTTATTCCAGTCACTTCGTTGAATAAGGTTCTTTAATTTGAAATCAAGTTTAGTACTCACCTTTCTGCAGGTAGACCTCAGAGTAGTATAACAGTAATCCATCAAACAACGGTTCCACTCAGGCGGAATGGCTTGGAGAAAAGCGTACTTACATTTATTCACCACTTTAAAACATTCACGAACTTCAAATTTAAGTAAATCGATGTTTTTTATAAGCACTATGCGGGGTATCTCATCAAACGGCTGATCTGACAATTTAAGAACGCTGTTGGGTAATAATGAACGGGGAAGCACTTGTTCACTGAGGCATTTTCGAAGAAAGCGAAGACGAAGTTTTAGGGAATGAGATTTCACTAAAGCAGAACGCAGTTTAGTAACAAAAGGTTTAAGGGAAGGGTAGAGAGAGGAGAAGGCTAGAAACTGGCACGTGGTATCCATTAATGCAATTGACGATCACAAAACACTGATCATTTTATGCGGAAAATCCACAGAGAAAAATGAAAGGAGGTAACGTTTCGACTTTGTTAAAGCCTTTGTCAAACCAGACTGACAAGAGGAAGGGAATTGGGAGGATATATAGGCCGACACCTGACCAACCCAACCCTAGGGAAAGAATTAACCAGAGACAGGTAAAGCTTAGCTTAGAATGGTCAAAGAGGATTAAGCGGTCAGAGAAAAAGGATGAAAGATTAAAGAAAAGCCTCATGAACATGCAATAAATGAATATATAAATATAAAATTATAATGAGACATTGTAAGCCTCTCTAACAATTACAGTTTTTTCTTAAACTGTTGTGCAATATTATAACTTAAAAATGGATCAAGTTTGTACATTCCAGTACTAACATTAAGAAGATTTGGACACTGACTGATTAGAGCAGACTCAATCAAATTCCGTTCCACGAAATCCCCACAATTGGTAATGCTTTTTGCACCATTCCAGTTAATATTGTGATCGCATAAATTCGTATGTAGATACAATGCATTAGACGTTTGGGCAGTTCTAATACTATAAGCATGTTGTGACAACCGCAATTGTAAGGACTTTCCTGTTTGTCCAAGGTACACAGAATCACAATCATTGCAGGGAATTGAATACACGCAACCTGCTGTATCAGGGGAGTTTTTATTAAATTGGATTTGATCGTACTATTAGTGAACACCAAATTTATATTAAGTTTCTTAAAAATCAAAGACAATTTTTCAAGTCCACTCGCATAAGGTACAACCAATGAGTTAATAATTTCTGGTTTCGCCTTAGGGATGTGATTATAAAACGTACGCTTGGCTTGTTCAAACGAGAAATCCAAAAACCTCTTAGGATATTGTAAACTCTTCCCGATTTCATATATTATAGCAATCTCTTCATCAAAAAACTCAGGGCTGCACACCCTCAAAGCTCGTAGAAACATTCCTGAAAATACTGCCCGTTTAACTTTACTATGATGATTCGAATAAAAATGAACATACGACCCCACGTTGGTAGGTTTCCTATACACATTAAATTTGAACTTTCTAGTGACTCTATGAATCATAATGTCCAAAAACGGAAGCATACCATTCACCTCAGTCTCACAAGTGAATTTTATTGAAGGTACCAAAGAATTGAGTTCATTAAGAAAAACTATATGGTCTTTGTCACACGGCCATAAACACAAAATATCATCAACATACCTAAACCAAACTACATTAGCCGGGATAATACTGGATAAGATTTTTGTTTCGAAGAATTCCATATACAAATTACTTAAAACGGGGGAAAGAGGATTGCCCATCGCCATTCCAAATGTTTGTTTGAAAAATTTTCCATTAAAACTAAAATAATTGTCTTTTATACACAATTTGATAAGTTCTAATACTTTATTGGTCTGCAAGTTCAAATTATATTTAGGTAGTTCCTCACGTAGAAATTCTAACAGGTCATCAACGGTACTTTAGTGAATAAAGAGGTCACATCGAAACTTATTAGTTTAAAATCAAAATTTAAATTCAGTGTGGATAGCTTATTAACTAAGTCCACATTGTTTGTCAAGTGTGAGTTGGAAATAGTACCAACTATTGGGGACAAAACCTTGACTAACCACTTAGAAAGTTTATAAGCCGCCGAACCAATTGAACTAATTATCGGCCTTGCCGGATTATTTGGCTTATGAGTTTTTATAAGACCATACATGTAAGGAAGAGAGGGGGATCGACTTATTAGCCTAGATATCAACTCTTTATCACCTTTACACACAGTTTTAAGAGATTTGTTAAAATGTGCAATCACTTTTCAGTAGGATCTCTATTAATCAATAGATAATCAATCAATATATCAATCAATATAATCAATCAATATAATCAATCAATAATCAATAGATAATTAATCAATTAATCAGTCAGTGTCCAAATCTTCTTATGTTAGTACTGGAATGTACAAACTTGATCCATTTTAAGTTATAATATTGCACAACAGTTTAAGAAAAAAACTGTAATTGTTAAAGAGGCTTACAATGTCTCATTATAATTTATATTTATATATTCATTTATTGCATGTTCATGAGGCTTTTCTTTAATCTTTCATCCTTTTTCTTGACCGCTTAATCCTCTTGACCATTCTAAGCTAAGCTTTACCTGTCTCTGGTTAATTCTTTCCCGGGGGGGTTGGTCAGGTGTCGGCCTATATATCCTCCCAATTCCCTTCTCCTCTTGTCAGTCTGGTTTGACAAAGGCTTTAACCAAGTCGAAAACGTACTCCTTTCATTTTTCTCTGTGGATTTTCCGCATATATATATATATATATCTAGAGGTGGGAGCAGATATTTGGTTCGTGATTAC